>OZ023273.1:21325848-21611570 GCA_964007475.1 Hybos culiciformis | reverse complement strand
TTTAATTTAGTTTTCGCAAGGGTAAACAAATGTAAAGAAATTATTATTGGGTAAAAATTTTATGCACGATAAATAAGGAAAAAAAAAATTATTAAATTTATGTATTAAATTTTTATTCATCAGTTTTGTAATGGAAAATTTTATTTTTTTTATATATAGGTAGGTAGGTACCTACATGTTTTATATGCTCTTTTTTGCCTTAGCACCTGTGAATTTAAAAGAAAATTAGAATTTGGTTAAAATTAAGGTCAATTCAATTTAAAAATTCTTTTCATTTTTTACTGTCTAACCGCAAAGACTGAAAAAAAAAAAATGTTTTATTCTACAATATAATTGGTTTATTTTACACAATTATTGAAAAGAAGAAAATATAACCTTATTAAGTGCCTCAAAGTGGCATGTATATTGAATTTTCAATAAAATATAAAAGAAAGAAAAATATTTTATCAATTTGCACGTTTTACAGATTAGAAATAAAGAAAAATAGAATCTACTAGACCATTGTATCATATCCTTCGGTTTTTCACATCCAAAGTAAAAAATTTTACATAAAAAATGGAAAAATTTTGAAAGACTTTTAAAGCACTCTAAAAGGATTTAATTTTTTTTTTATAAAATCTGTGCAATTTTGACTACGTGCTTTGCGCAGGTGACCTTTTTTATGCCTTTAATAAGGAGACTACATTCATTCTTTTTGAAATTTTATATAGGTATTCTTCGAAATTTTATATTTTAAATTAATTTGAATGTAAAAAAATTCGTCAAAAAATTTCTTTTATTTATTAATATTTTGTTGTTGTAAATCTGATAATTATAAAGGTAGATATTATGATTCTCAAAAATGTCTCATCATTTTTCGGAAATCACTCTTCATTAAATCGATCACCAGGTCAGGTTCCAACTTAGTAGAAACCTTCCTGCAGACCAAATTAACTGATGTATCTAATATGATAATTGATCGAGTGGTTTTAGAAAGACGTATCCCTAACGGCCTAACGTTAGATTTTTTTATATATTCTGATTATTTGACTTGTATAATTGTTTCGCACTTTAAGAAGAGATAAAAATTGCTCAAATGATTATTTTTTTTATCGATTAACAATTGAAAAAGTTTTCATTCAACATTTCGCCGCGAACTATGCACGATTATTTTGAACGTTATTACTATTTTGAATACTGTATCACTGTATGATTTAAATCAATTTTTCCAATTTCTGACACTTTTTAATTATATAAAATATAATATTTATTATAATTTTGAAATTTCCACAATAATTTAGAAATAAAACAAAAATTATTATTTAATAGGTATTACAAAACTTTATTTATTTTTGTTCATTTAAAGAAAAATTTTTGCAAATTAATGAATTATTATTTTTTTTTTTGTAAGACAAATCTATTCAAATGTATTACTTTGTGTATTTTTTATATAATTAATAATATGTTTGTTCTTTAAATGAGACCAATCATAAAAGCTTTGCGTGCAATTATTTTGCTTCTTTGTATTATTATTTTTCCGAAAAGTTTTTCAAAGATTTTCTTTTCTCTTCATCAAAAAGGCTTTTTAAAAAGAATTGTGTATAAATATAGATATGTATATATTATACACAGATGCTATCAAAGATAATAAAATATGAGAAGTCTCTTTACGTAGAAATTTGTTTTTTGATAGGTCTTTATTTGTTGTAAGCTCTGTGAACATACTAATACTGTAGTATCAGGAGCATAACGTCTAGGACATAGACCTTAAGACAACCCGACAACCCGATATCTTTTTCAATAATCCTTCCACCAAAATGATTTGCAGATCCATACAAAATCAAGTCGACGTACCAGTATGTTAATTTTTTGCATACAAAATTTAAAACAACTTTTACTATTCAATGCAACATCTCATATTTTATTATCTTTCCTATTATACAATTAAATAAGAATTCTTTTTGAAGATAAAGGATAACATGTTAAGTGAAAAAGAAAATAGGAAAATTAAAAAGAAAATTTTCTTTAAATTTCCTCATGGAAATTTTTTTTTGTTTTAAATCCGTGTATGAAAATTTTGTAATTTAGAAATCTTTCCGTCGCCGTTATTTCTTTCAAAAACAAGTAAGAGAAAACAAAAATTCTGTTGACACCGGAATTAGGCATTTCAAAAGAATAATTAACAATTTTTGTGAGTTAATTCGCTGAACATACATTATGTCATAAATTTATTCCTCTTCAACAAATTAAATTTTGATGATTCTTGTAAGTTTGTTTATTTTTATTAATTTTTTTTTAAATTAAAAGGGTCAATGTTGTGCTTTTTTGTTTAAGGATTATTAGAAAAAAAAAATCCATCCTATTTTTAATCCTATTTTCTTATTTAAAGGATATTAGTTTGGCCTCCAGTATTCACCGCAAATAAATATCATTTATTATAATAATGCTTGAATAATCCAACACAAAAAAGGAATATTCTTTGGTATCCTTTCGTTCTTTATTTATAAAAAAACTATAAGAAATTTTTTACATGAAGCCCATTAAATTTGAATAGCAATTTTCGGAGCGAAAATTTAGACTGGAGAAATTTTATTATAAATTTCAATTAAAATAAGTTTATATTGATTGTTGGAACTTAAGAAAATTGAGTGGAGATTGGTACTAGGGTAGAAGTCGATTGTAGGAACTGAAGAACTAATATATGTTTTAACTGTTTTGCTCTTTCTAAATGTCCTTCATATCAATACTTTGAATAGGTTTCATAAATTTATGCATTTAATGTGTAGCTACAATAGCTGTGTGTGTGTGGGAGATTTTAATAAATTAGTAATTAAAAGGATAAAATAAAGTGAATGTGTAGGTTTATTATTCTCTCGTACTTTCTATGTACATAATTTATACACCCAAATGTTTAAAATTTTCTATCAACCCATTTTTGAGGTTTTAAATTTTTTTTTTCAATTTTTGTTCACAAACAATACAGTTAAAAAATCAATCTTAAATAAGTATCTATCCCTGTCACTGTTGAAATGTAAATAATAATTAGGTGTAACAATAAATTGTTTATGCTTGTTTAATGTTAAATTAAAAATAATAAGTACCTAATAAATTTAACACTAAGTATACCTTCAATGTGTACATAGATTATAGAAATTAAATAGATCATTAAGAACTTTTCATTTTAATTGGGGTTACAAAAGGTTAAAATAACGACCATATGTATCTATATGCAAAATGAAGAAATCGTTTATTAACTAAACTAACCAAAGCATGTACAACGAAGTATTTTTATCGAATTGAACTCATAAATAAAATTGTTGTTTTTTTTATTATTTTGTTCATAATTCCATGGGAAATTTTTGTTTTTATATCACATTTCTGTCCCACGTAGGTAAAGGTTAAATCTAACAAAGAAGAAAATTATTATAAGGCTTATTGTCAATTATTGTGTAAATATGTTTTAAGAAGATATTTTTATAAATTCTATTTTTGTAAAATACACAATATTGATTTTAAAAATCAAATAGAAAATAAGATTACCTCTACGCTCTACCTACTAAAAGCTATCATATAGACGTTAATATTTTAAAATATAATTGGAAAATGGAAAAGAAAAATTAAAATCTAAAAACAAAAATTTAATTATTTATATTTATTTATAACGATAAAATGCTGACTTTATTTATGTTAGGTTTATTTTTCTTTTAAAAAGTATAGTAATTGGAATTGACAAGAAATTCAAATATGTTAATTTTCTTTCATAATAATTATTGTCAAAAAATTGAAATTAATTTATTTCAGAATTGAAATAAATATTTTAAGCTTGCTATAAAAATTTAAAAAAAATGGAAACTGAAAGGGTTAATTATAAATTCGAAGAATTAAGTTTACTTCTGTGTGAGTATTTATTAAATTAATTAAATTCAAATTATGCGTTTATTGAAATGGATGGGCAAAAAAGACAGTTATAATCCTTCAAGCCTCGCAGGGAAAAGGATTTAAGTCGCATAGACGTATTTTCGCAAAGGATAGTTTTAATCTCTAGAGTGCCACAGAAACACGAAAAATGTATTTAAGTTACAAAACTTCAGAAATAGAAAAATGGATGGACTACCTTTAACGCCTTTAAATTCTAAATTTATTGAACTTATAATGAATGTTGAGAGGAAAATAAATCAATTTACGTTACTTTAAAATTAAATAGTATTCACTGACGAAAGGACCACACTACATTAAAAAGAATTTTCCGTTTCGATTAATTCTTTGATTTTCCATAATCATAAACTTTGTTATATATGTCATACACTACACTAGTGCATGAGGAACATAGTTTTATTTCAAAAGCGCAAATCTATAATGTTGTATAATATAGATTGACCTTTTTAAAAAAAAGAAGAGTTTTTAGGTGTTATTTTTTTTTTAATAAACAACAAGTATTTTCATATTATTCTTTTCGAACTAAACAGCTTATAATATACATATACATATACGTACAAGAACCGAACTTGCATATCATTTCATAACATAAAATACATATTCAAAAAAAAAAAAAACTGAAGTATTTTCAAAAATTAAACAACAAAAGAATTTGCATAAGAAAAATTCATAAATTTCCATAAAATAATATGAACTTTTTTAAGTTTAACAAAAATATTGTAACATAAAAATGTTATTTCGTACAAGTGAAAAGTTTCTTAAATGAAAATAAAAAAATTATGAAAATCAATTTTTAAATACAGTATCGCACAAAACACTAACAACCTTTTTGTATATTTGGTTTCTTATATTAATAATATAGAACAAATGAAGTATCAAGTCCGTTTTCAACATTTCAATTTAAGATAATTTAATTTTAAGGTACTTTGCTCACAGCCAGGTCTAAATATATTTTTTAGTTTCCTTCAATACCATTTGGTCATTATACTATACAAACATATAACAAGTTTGATCGAAATCCAAATCCTAGTCAAAATCCTTGGAAATAATCAGGCTCTAATTAATAGTTTTTTTTAAAAAAAGATTATAATATACTTTATTGAACATTGGTGAAACCCATCGTCTCCGGCATAATTAATATACAAAAGTTGTACACAAAAATGTTACAGATTTTTGAAAAAAATTTTCTATATTATATTTTTTCGAAAATGTTTTATAAAATACATTATACATTTTAATAAACAATTGTTTTCGTTGGAATTTCTAAATATTTGTTTTAATTTTTATATTTATAAAAAAGTTGTTAATGTTTTGAACAATATTGTACCTACTAACATAATCTACATAATTCATACTAAACATATTATATATTTTTTAAATGAAAATTTATTTTTATGTGAAATTCAAATTAAGATTTTCGATTTTCACCACTTTTACACATTCCTTTGCACACCCTCTATGTGGTTTTTTAAAAGAAGAATCACATTTTTTTTATTGTTTGCGTTTAATACATTTTTATATCTGTTGTTCCCCAACAACCTCTGTTAATACTGTTAAATGGTAAAACCCCTCAATTTGTGACAATATGCAATTCAAATTATATTTTACCCTTGAAAAGCCTTTTCAAATTCGACTTTTAAAATTAAAAAAAAAACTGTTTATTTTCCAGATCTAGTTCAAATTTGATACAAGCCTCATTATGTCCTTGATTAGAATAATAATTAGAATAATATTAATGTTATACAGTCTTAGAACCCTAAAAAAAAAATATACGAAAAATTCAAATCGCGTACATACTCTATTTTTTATCAAAACCTTTCTGGGTAGTATATGTATATAATTAAAAAATTGTAACCAAAGTGTATTTCTTAATGTAATTTTAAATTAAAATAATTTTACAGCCCACTCATAAGATTCAATCGGGTCAGGGTGCACCAACAATTTCATTACAATTAGTACCAAAAATGTTAGCACCATTGGCCAGTTTATGGGTACCAAATGCATTTGTTTGCTCATTTAAATTAGAAACTGATGAAAATTTATTAATTGCCAAATCTAGAGAAAGTTTAAATAAATATAATCACAAGGTAAGCTAATTTTTTTTATTTTATTATTATTAGTTTAAGGCTATATATATACATGCAAATATTCAAAAAATTACATCTGAAATATACTGAATATGCAATGGACGTGATACAAAGACGTGAGAAATTTCTAAACATGTAGGAGTTGACGCGGAGATTGTTTGTCGCTATACATTTACATATACGAAGGTATATGTAATCCTTCGTAGTTTGGTCACTAAAGTTATAATATTTTTGCGATATTTTCAAGCTGATTCAACCAAGGTTTTTTTTTAATTGATATTCTTATAAAAAAGGAAAACAATTTTAAAAACCTTATGTAAAATAGGCTAAATTATATTGATTTCCATGTCTAATCTAAATTTCAAAATTTATTTATAAAAAAATTTTGTTATGATAAAAATTTTTAGAATACAGTTCAAAAATTAAAAATAAAACATCTATGTAAGTACAAAATATGTACATGTACATCAATGGAATTTTCATTTTGGTATAGGTATAACAACTTAGATGGGTGTATTTGACCTTAATAAAATATTCTACATTCTCTTCTTATACTACTTATTCTGTTTGTAACATAAAAAAATATGCATGAGTATGTAATAAAGAATTTCAAATATTTCACATATTTGATGGGTTTTTTTTATCTACATAGTACGAATAATTTGACTGTTGCAATAAATTTCAGGAGTAAAATTATATTACTTATTTTCAATTAAAAAAAATTTTTTTTTTTTTGCAGTTAGTTATAGCAAATATCCTTCAGACACGAAAACATCGTGTTGTCTTTGTGACGCCGACAACGTCATATGAAATTCATTTATCCAGGGAACAACAACTTAGTGGTTTAGAAATTGAAGAGAAAGTAGTTGCTGATGTTGTAAGTACTTGTAATTTGAATAAATAAAAACATTAAAAATATAAGTGCGGCAATGTATTTCATTAACAAAATCATATTGTTTTTCTTTTGCTTCAAAAATAACATGAAACAAATTTTTCTTACTTTAATTTTTCTAAAACTTTATATATTTCATTTACTTGAACATTTTATTTTCAAGCATTTTTAGAAATATGTATGTAAGTTACATATCATAATAAGTTATATTCTTATAGATTATATCCTCATTATCAGATTTACATACCTGAAATGTCCTTACAAACATACATGTTCTTAAGTACATAAATATATTATTGTTAAGAACTAATATTTCTCTTTGTAATATGATACAATAATTTTTTATTTTACTATTTTATTAATTTTTCAAATAAAAAGGTTCACAAACATAATGAATTTATTACTTCATCTGCTGCTTTAAGTCGTGAATGACCATCGTTTAGACGGAGACGTCAAAGTATTATACAACAACAGTGTGTTGATTGTCAAGTAACAACGCCACATTTTTGTAGAGTCTTAAATCCAGGGCCAGGTAGTCGTAGATACTAAGTTGTATGTATATAAGTTTAATGACAGATTATTATGTTAACAACATTTTTTGGTTGGTTTTTTATTTTAATAAATAAATAATGGTTTCTTACGCTATTTGAATAATGTATAAACACCAAATAAATATACAACATAACAATAACATAAAAACTTCTTTAAAAATCAAAAAAAAATATTTTTTAATTTGTTTTTTATTACTTATTGTTTCCTTAAGATTTTTTTTTTTATCAAGAATTAACATAAAATATAAAAATGCCAAGAGAGGCTGTCTAATAATCACTTTTGGTTCGATTCGAAATCCATTATTTAATCGAGTTTGGCCATAATTTCTTAAAAAAATTTCCGTTTGAAGAAAGTAAATAGAAAAAATATTTAAACTAACTATAATTGACAAAATTTAAAGATATATTTAGGTTAAACTATGGTGTGTAAATTATTTGTGATTATAATTCATTTTTTTAAAATTTTGTCTCTAAGCGAGAAGGTGGAATTTAATGCAGCACGAAAACTTTACGGAATAAGTAAAAAAGAAAAAAGGGTAAAAACTAACAAATGTTTCGTTTTTTATTAAAAAGGTTCGTTATTTGTTTAAATGTGATCCAAAACAACTCCAGAGATGAAAATTTAAAGCAAAATCACATCAAAAAAATTTACTACTGAGAAAAAAAAAACCTTTTTATTTATTTTATTTTTGTTATTTTATTTATTTTTTTTTGTACGTATGTTTTTGATTTTCATATTTTTTACTTTATTTTTTTATTAATATCTCTATTTTTATACGCGCTTTAAGTTTAGAAGCACCGTCTTAAGCATTGCATTTCACTAACTTTTCCATTCCACTGAGCTCTATATATAGTACTAAATTTTCGACAGTGTATTATCGAAAGTTTATCTATCTTTTTTAAACAGTACTAAATTTACGTAACTAAAACTAAGATTTTGATTATTTCAAAGAAACTTACGTCAAATTTTTGTGTGAGCCTCATCCACAAAAGCTCATGGGAGAAGTTTAACTTACAACAATTACATAGTAATATTTACCAACTGGTCGTTTATATGTATTTTTCATTAAATGTAATTAATTTTTACTTAGTTGTTAATAAGTTACCTTTTTTTATTTTCACCAATGTTTTTTTATATTATATAGGTAATAATTTTTTAAGCAGTTCCTAAATGTGTAGCTTTTATCTACATGCTACACCACCTCATATTTGTTGCCTGTCTCTGTTAAATTATTTCCCTTCTTCGTTGCATAAAATTTTTAACAATACCTTGCTAAGGAACTTCAAAAATAATTAATTTAGAAATCTTTATGCAAATTCAATAAAGTTTTCTTGTTTACACAGAATATTTCGAAAACAACCTTTCCATCTTGATCATACTGTAAACGAAAAATAATCCTTTCTATTTACATTTCTTCGCTATTCGACAAACATTTTGTTATGATAATATTTAAAGTTGAATAAACGTGTTTAAGTAGTTTAATAAATAAATACATACATGATTTAGAAAACAAAAATACCTACTAAAAAAATTACAAAAAAAAATTTAAATTACAAAATTAATAATGTGTTAAATATAATTGGTAAACATGATAATTTGAAGATAAATTGGCAGGGTAGATTAATAAAAGATTAAATTTTAAAAATAGTGATAATTTATTGACAATGCTAAAATGATATTTTGTATATTTTCAATCAGCCAACATTTAATATAAATATTATAACAAATTTCATTGGAGCATCTTATAATAAATTAATTTTTCTTTTTGTTTTGAGAATTTTAATTTTTATATGAACACAAATCATATCCAAATTAATGCATATAATGTAATAAAAAAAATAATACATACATATATAATAAATTATAAATTTTATATGTGAAAAAAAATTCATAAAACCATATATTATATACTATATTTTGGACCAACTAACAATCAAAAAGTTTCTATTGAAAACAAGAAAAAAAAATATAAATTTTTATATAACTTTGTAGAATTTTTTATAATAATAATTCCTTTTTTTTTATTTTTTTTTTAATTATATTAGTATTAAAAGTAGCTGAAATAAATAATAACTAGGTAATTTATATTTTAAAAAAAATAGTTTAATGTTAACTTTATATTAGAAATATTTATGCCCACAAATATGGACAAAAGATGAAAATGAAGTTTTGAAATATCTGGCTAAAGAACTATTCTGAATTTTTACTAATTTGCATAAATATTTTGAAGTTTACAAAAACATATTATGTACATCATATACACGTACCTCACTTTTGGGTCAATAAAATAATAGAAGTCTTCCCAAAATCCTAATATAAAAAAATGTCTGTTTTAGAACACAAAAATTGAGAAAAACCAAAACTTTGTGTAATTTTCAGTTTATGCGCAAATAATTACATAAATCAATTGAAAAATATTACACAAATTTTAAGAATTAATTTTAAAGAGAAAATTAAGTTTTTATATGAATTAGACAAGCTTTCTTTGCTTTTTTTGTACTTGTTACTTATTGCTCTTTTGACGAATAGAATCATAAAATATTATGAAATTTTGGATCAAATGTTCAGCATTCAGTATTCAGTATAGTGATTACTCGTTATAAATTTTGAACAATATTTTATTTGTGGGCTTATATTTTTTTTCAACCATTAAATAAAAGTTAACTTTTAAATTAAAAAAAATTATGTACAATTATTATGTAAATTTTTTTTATTCCGTAAATCCGATTTGAAGGAAGCTTCCATGAGGAAATTATTTTTTTTTTTTATTAATTTGCAGAATTCGGGAACTTTAAAATCTTAATTTTTAAATTACATATTATTATATGTATATGTAATTGAATTCTTCTATTTTAAAATATTAAAATACAAATATTAGGTATATTTTATATAAATTATAAAATTTATTTTAAAAAATGTAACAGATTAAAAAACAAAACAAAAATAATGGAACAAATATTTGAAATAAAAATATTTAGATTATTAGAATTTAAAGTATAAATAAAAATTATATATTGCTCCATAAAAAAGCTTTAAAAACATGTTAAAAACAAAATATATTATTATATTTTAAAAATTAAAATAAATCTGTGTTTTCTTTTTCTGAATTGGCTGAGTTATTCATTTGTTTTTTATTTTCATTATAGAAAATTAGCAGCGGAAACCAAGCATACCGTTTACTTAATTAACTACAAAAAAATTCCATGAAAAATTCTTAACGAAAGTGCTTTGTTAACTTCTTTTTCTCATCACATGATTGAAAATGAGCAAAGAATTTTAACGCTGATTCTACGATCCAATCGTAATCCGTATAATAATCTATAAAATTTATTAAAGTTTTAAATTTATAATCATTATTTATGTAGATGTGACACAGATGTGCAGATGTGACAAATTCTAACTGCTAAGATTTTCAAATTGCAAAAAAAAAATAAAGATATATAGGATAAGGTTAGGTTAGGAGATACCAGTTACGGATATATTTACCAGTTACGGATATACTGCTAACGAAACTAGGATATTTCTAAAAATGAATAAAAAGAGAATAATAATAATATTAATAAAAAAAATAATTTCTATTTTAAAATAAAACTTTATTCTTATGTAAATAAATGTGTAAGACATTTTTACCTATTTTTTTTAAACAATCACCAAGGTTTTTTATTACATTTTTCCAAAAATGGTATACTTTGACAAAAAAAACATTATAAAATAACAATTTCATTGTACTCTTTTATATAATTTATGTAATTTGCCATATTGTAATTGAAATATTATAATTTTCGTATTTCAAAGCAGTTTGGTGGAGAGAATCATAATTACATTGTAAATAAAGTTTAAAATTCAATTTGCAATGTTTATCAAATTGTAGAGATTAAAATCGATCAGATTGGTAAATTGAACTTCTAAATTTTATATTTTCTAATAGCTGTCGTTATTCAAAGTTCTATGCATCATATTATAGCATACTAAGATTAAACCCTGTAATGCAGAGTAATACGTACATTTGCATATATATTTTTAACAAAAACTTAAAATTTCTATAATTTTTTAACATATAAACAAGAAATAAGAAAATAAATTATTTATTATATTTATGGGGAGTACAAAAATTGTATTATTATTGTCTCGTTTTAAAAAATTTTGCGTCGATAAAATTTGGCACAAAAATATTTCTGTGTGGAAGTATATTATTTTACATCAATTTTGATTAGCACTAAAAGTATTGCTTAATTAGTAGTTCGTTATAATATTTAGCAGTAAAAAAATAAAGTCGTTCAAATTTTGTTAATTTCTAAAATTTTATCAAAATTTAGCTAACATATTTTAAAGTTGAAACAATAGTTATGCTCCATCTACAAAAATTTAATGTAGATTTCCAATTTTCATTATTATATAAAATTTATATTTCCGATGCTAACACTATTCCGAACTATGTACTTTTGAAGTCATTTAATTAAATACATAATAAATATTCTTATAAATATAATTTTATTAAGATTCATTGTCGGTTTTAAAATTTGTAACAATTTTAGCAGCTTCATTCATAATTTTAGCATTCGATCTTACAAGAAACATTAAATGACATTCATCATAAACCGTCAATTCGACCTTTGCTCGAACTAATCCATGAAGTACAGTTGCTCGCTCTAAGTCCAGCCAACGCTGCAGAGAAAGCTCTCGCTCTTTTGTTGATCCATTAAGCTGCACGTCGGATGGACCCCATAAAACAAATTCCAAAGCCGCTTTAGCTTTTGATAAAGACTCTGATCTCTCCTGTATTAAAATTTGTGATAAAATTGGCGTAATCTTTGTGGCGGGCAACATATCAGTAAGTGCGATCTGAGCGCATTTACATAATGGAGCCATTTGTTCCTCCTCATCTGAGTTCAGTCTTAAAAAATGAGATATGTATGATATTAATATTGTTTAGTCAATAATCTTAAATTGTTAAGTATAAGTGATTAGTTCCTGTTCCTATCATCTTTTTTAAATTATTATGTTTTTAAACAATAAAAAAATTAAATTAAACATACCCATGCAGAACACATAGCCTGGCTTGAGCATCTTTATTTTCGAGCTCTTTGCAAAGTATAACATTAGACAAACTTAATGGCATTTCTTCAATTGCTTTTGCTTGAAGATTTTTTAATCCGTTTACTAGTTGCAGCATTATGAAACTCACTTCTCGGCACATTACATCATCGAATGATGGCATTCCAGGTAATGTTATCAAATCCTCAACTTTTTCACTACTTTCTTCATTAAGCGTTGACAAATTCTGAACTGAACAAACATTTCTCAACGCAGATAGTTTTTCATTTGTTTGAATACCGCTTAAATTCGGTATTGAGCCTCGAAAGTTATTAATATGCTTATCAAGTAACTGGGATTTGTTCTTTAAAATTGATCCAATTGATTGCAACGTGTCCAATTGTAATCGAGGTAAAACCGATATTGTTGATTGCATCATACGAACTTCAACTAAAACGTTGAAAATTAATTTTAAAAATTTTATAAAATGTATAAATTTATAACTGAATTGCTCACAATTCGGCATCAATGGCAAATGATAACTGGGTACTAAATCACAAAATTCTGTTATTGGATTAAGAACACCACTTACTCCACCAGATAATTGATTTAGTTCACCGCTTACACCAGATATTTGATTACAATCGGCAGATAAAGCTAAGGTCACTGGAGCTGAATTCCAAATTGCAGAATGAAATGCACGTTTACCAACAACGAAAGCTTGTCCACCATCTAAAATGCTAAAGTCATCGAAACGAAGATTTATAGCATTTGCAAGCGATCGTAATGGCAATGGAATAACTGGTGTTAATTGTAGCTACAATGAAAACAATTATTTAAATTTTTTTTTTTTTTTCAATTTTAATCTTAGCTTTTTAGGAACCTCACCTGATCTAAAACTTGTGCTAAAGCTTCGTGATTAGCGACAACAACAGCACTGTAATTATCTTCTATATTTTTGTGCACCTAAAAATTAAACGATTTAAATATTGAAAAAATTATTATAATTTATTGATAAAAAAATTTCGCTTAAAATTTTTTTTACTGCAGTAGAAATATTTTCGTTCCTTTCATTACTTTTACCATCGCAGTTATATTTTTAGCTCATTTCGTTTTACGATCATTAATAAAATATTTGTAAAGAGCACACGTGGAATATCTTAAAATTTATTTAGTAATAAGAAATTACATCAGTAAAAGAATTCAGAAAATAATTTAAAAATTTACGAAATAATGGACAATAATGATAATCATTTTTTTGAATTCAAAATTGGTGAGAACATGTAAAAATATGAATTTATTACATTTGCTAAATATTCAGAACATTATTGAATTTGAAATATTTCATATTAATTATAAATAATATAATGTATAATGAATTGCATACATACGTAGTTATGTATGTACTTATATTATTTTTTTTAAAATACTATTCTAGGATACAAAAATACGGTTTGAAGATATAAAATATTTAGATTCCTTTAAATAATTTTAACTAAGTAATTGTTACTTAAAAATTATTGACCAATATAATTTGTTTTACTTACAACACTTCTCCCTTTTCGCATTCTCAAACGATTTGTTGTTTTTCCTCTCGACTTTATTGGCTGAAAAAAAGGGTTTTTTTTTTTTAAATTTAGTAGATACTGTTTAAACGAAATTAATTAATAATTAATTTGCGTTAATCGGTAAAAGATTAACGAGCTGCTTACTCGTTTAGTTCCATATAAAATAAAAAAGCCTATCAATTAAATTTATAATGATGAAATTTGAAATACGACACTCAGGGCCGTTGCACCGATTAAACTTAAAATTTACACTTAACTAAGTTCTATTTAAATTTAGGTTAAACTTAAATTTAAGTAAGTTACTTTGAAAAAATTACTAAGTTTTATGTTATGTATATGTATTTACGTTGGTTTATGCAGCCTCGATTTTGAATAAAAAACAAATTAATTTGTTGTTCGATTTTATAATTTATTCCTCAATATTTCGTACCTGTTTTGGTTCATTTTCAAGACCTGAAGAAACATTTATATCATTACATTTTTATTATTACATTTAGAAAACAGAGCAAACTAAGTTTTACTTAATTAAATTTCCTATGAATTTCCCTGTCAAATAAAAAAAAAATAATATTTCAATAATAAATAAATAATTTTTTTTTTATTTTTGGTTTAAATTTAGTTTAAATTAATCAAATTAATTTTTAAAAAAATGCAAAAAAATATTGCTAATAAAAATATGATATATATCGGTAAAAAAAATTAAAAAAAAAAAAAGTGTCCAAATTTGACATATTTTCACATACAAATATCGAATATAATTAGAACTTAAAATTTTAAGTTCACAAAATCTATTAATTAATTTAAATTAAACTTAACCAATTTTAAGTGGAACTTTAAAATTTGGCGCAGTGTTACTTTGATACTTAACTAAAACTTAAATATTTAAGTTTAATCGGTGCAAACGGCCATCAATTTTATTCAAATCAAAATTATACCATAACATCCCAATATTCCCACTTAATTCTTATTCTTACTTCAAATTCTATCTTAATTGATATTATATTTAAAAAAATACTATAAAATTACCGATGCGATTCCCCATATACTTTCATGCAAATCTGATGCAACATCACCTCCAGCTTCACTTCCATAAAAACTATACGGACTATAAATTTCAGATTCACCTATTTCACTACCACAGTAGTAAGAAGCAGATACCACTCGCGGAATGTTTGCTAAAAAAACAGAATTATTAAAATTTAATTATTCTCAGGTTTTGTTGTAATTAAAATTTTGTTACAAATATTCATGAGAATGATGTAAATGTAAATTTTCAACAAGATTACAACGTCTAATGAAAAATACTTTATATAGTACTTCCTACAGTTATGCAACAAAAAAGAACATGAGAATTAATTATTTATTTAGGAATATTCTCATGGAAACGAAAAGGATAATCCAGTGATATTTAAAAAAAAAAAAAACAACCACAAGGCTAAATTTTTTTGATACTCAAAATCTATATGTGTAGTTAATATTTTAAATATATTCATAAATTGGAATTTTTTAACACTAAACTCTTTAATTTTTGAATTTTCTTACCAAAACTGCAATTGAAATTGTGTTTATTATTGCCAATACCATATTCACTTCTTGTAGTGTAGCTATTTCCAGAAACAGACTGATTATCTTGAAAACTTGATCTATGACGGTTTGTTGAATTATTTAAAGTTAACATTTCATAATTTCGTCTCAAATCTACAACCAAATCTGGATTATTATTGTTACTTATGGTACGTGCGGGTGTTTGCGGTGGAGCGTTCTTATCATTTCCATTCGTACTGTTTGCATTTAATTCTAGTAGTGTTTCATAATCTCGTTTATCTTTTAGATAGCTATCAATTGTGTTATTTATTTTGCGAACAGAATCTTTAAGTCCATCATTTAGTTTAAGCTTTGTGCTTTCAGTTAAAAGATTTTTTTCGAAAATTTCAAGTTTGCTTGCCACAGATTTCCCACTACTAGATCCAATTGTTCCAAAATTATTATTACTGCTAATACTACCACTCTCTGAATCAGTTTTTTTCTTTTTTCGATCAAAAGTACTAAAATCTGAAGTTTCTTTGTCAGTGTTTTCAGTTACTGACGGCTTTATATTTATTGTATTTGTCGTGATGGCAGTCATAACTGTTGTTGGTTGTTGTACCTCTTTGGATAATTGATTCAAATTAGCAATATTTGAGTATTGATCATTTGAAATACTACCACCATTCGATGAACAAACAGAAACTGAATCAGAATTTTCGCAACCATTACGCTTACGAGCTAACTCCAGCTGTGCTTCACGTTCGCGCATGCTAGCAGTTCGTTCAGGTTTTCGAGGAGCAATTGCAGAACGAATTTCACCTGGATCATTAAGATAAAATGAACATTAATTAAAAATACGAATGTAGCATTATAAGATGAAAACATAAATATACTAATACAAAATATTTTTCTAAAAAAAACATATTTTGGAGTCTTGAGAACATAATGCAAAATGAATCTTAAGAATTCTTAAATACAAACTCAATCTAAAAACAAACATAAGTATAGTATAGCGTGAACAGTTTGAATTCGAATAGAAAAAATTTGAAAAGGCTAATTTTACCTAAATTGGCGTAAACGTTATCTGATTTGCTCTTAACTGAACCACCGGTTGAACTTCCGATGAATCCAATTTTTTGTTTTCTTCTAAGCTCCGCTGATTTTGGAGGTGGTGGTCGAGCTGGCTTATTTGAATCATAATTTCGGTCAAGATTTGATATTCTTTGAGGTGGAGCAGGTGGTTTACCAGTAACAATTGTTGTAATTTCAGCTGTTGAGCCACCTTTATTGGTAACACTATTATTAACATCTTTATTACCAGTCTTTGATATGTCCTTCACAACTTCAACAGCAGTGGTATTAATATCAATGGGATGTATTATAACTAATCGTGGTTTTCCAACAACTCCAGTTTCTTCACCAGTAACGATTTCAGAATATATCCCTTCTTTTTTATGCAAATTATCTGTTGTTTTACTCGTTCCCATTCTTAAAAATCTTTTTATAGAAAATTTCGTTTTCTTTTTGTTTTTCTCACCATCACAAGATGCTGCCAGACATTCTTCTGACATTGATAATTTACTTCGCTGATCTGCTGAAGATTTCAATAAATTAGGTGAAGTTGCTGCCATTGTTGACATTATTGCTTGTTGCTGTTTTCGTTGTGTAAATGTATTTAAACTACGAAATTTTGGATTTACCGTGGCCCTTTCTCGTTTATCTTTTTCTCTTATTACAGGAGAAGAAGATTTAATATTGTTTAAAATTTGTGCAGTTGGATTACGGGTGTAAATAGTCGAATGGTTGTCATCTTGTTGTTGCTTTTGTTGACCATTCGTATTTTTGCTCAAATTAACAGTAACTGATGACGTTTTCTCTTCCATATCGACATTTTCTTGCTTCTCCTCAAATGTTTGGCTTTTTGAAAAAACTTTTATATCTGGCATAATCTTCAAATCAATATAGTCTTTTTCTGGTGTTGGTGGAGGTGACTGATCATTGTTTGGTGGATTAGGAGCTCTACCTTTTTTTAGTAATTTTGTATAATCAGCGCCTAAAATTAAAGTTTTAAAAATAGTTTTATAGATAAATTAAAAATTACCTTCTTTCCTAGTAAGAGTATTTTTTTCTTCTTTTATAACTTGCTGTAGTTGAGAAACAACTTGTTGTTCCGCTAAACTAGGTTGACGTTTTGTAAAACTTTTCATTATGTTTACTGTTGGTTTGGCTGGAACTTCTGGTTTCTTACTTGCTACAATATTCTTTTGAATACCATGTAAAAACGATGATATTGGATCAATTTTGGTTTTCACTGAGGAATTAAGAGGCGGTGACGATTTTGGCAAAGCTGGTGCTTCAACAACATTATCACCATCTGGATCAGCACTGCCATCTGGTTCACCGGCAAGTTCTCTACTTTTTTCAACAGAAAACAATTGTCCTTGATTCTTATCAGATTTTTCAGATTCCTCTACAACTTGAATATCTTCATAATCTGAATTATTCGTACTTACACTCAGTTTTTTCTCTTTAATCTCATTATTTTTATAATCATTTGTGAGCGATATACCAATGCCAGAATCTGATTCACTTCGATTCATGTTATAAGAAGTTTCTTCGTCACTACTGCCATCAAAACTGGAGCCGGTTGAATCCAATGCATCATCAGATGCACATTTAGTTACAATTAGCCCGTCAGAGGTGATTTTACTTGTCATAAAACTACCTTCGTGAACTGAATACGAAGCAGCTTTAGTTCGCGAAGAGAGCAGCATATCAGTTATGTACTGAGAGCTAGAATAAACCGACTTGTCATCAATTTTTATTGATTTAGTAATGCCATTATCGGGTTCATCTTTGCCTTTGTCTTCTGGAGGATTTTCGTATCCATTTGTTTCCACAACATCATAATAGGCTGACACTATATTCTCATTATCTGACATATTAGAGTCCGATGAATCAGCAGTTGTGGGATATTTGTTACTTATATTAATTTTGGGTTTAACATGGTCCTTTGTGATGGGAGTATTTCTGGCAATAGTTTTTTTAATTTCACCTGCAAATTATACAAAAAATTATATCTAATAATTTTAAGGTACCTAAAAATATTCAAATTACCTGAGGCAGCTTTGGACTCAGTTAGACTTGAAATTTCAAACTTAATTTTTCCATCCTTTCCGGAATGAATTTTCGTTTTTGTGGCGGCAGTTTGCAGACTCTCCTTTTGCTTCTTTTCTAGTGTTTCCGAAATTTCTTCTAACAAAGATTTTTCCATAGCTCTTTCGATTGGGGGACTACTTTTGCCATCAGCATTTTCTTCTTTATTGATAGGAATATTTTGTTTAACAGTTGCACTAACAACTGTCGGCGCAGTTTTTTGAGGAGTTGTTTCTTTCTTTGGACAAACGGAATCTCTTTTTGTTATCAGTGGACTGTTCAGTTTCAATTGATTTTCAACTTTGTTTAGTTCAAATTTTGCTTTCATGCTTGACAATTTCGAAGGTGTACCGAATGGAGTCACATTAATTTTTAAAGTTTGTTTTTTACCATCTGATCCTAGTTGTGGAGCCCCCAAACGCAATGCTGCAAATGATTTTTTAATATTTTCTTCGGGATCTCCAAGTAAATTACCATTATTTGTATTAAATTCTGTATTGGATTTTGTCAATCGTTTTAATTCTAAGGATTCTTCATCATCAGTTGAATCATTATCGTCACCATTAGACGACAATTCAAAATTATCTTCATCATCGGTATCATCAGCATCAGACCATTCACCGCCATAACCAATAATTTGAGTTAAATTTTTTGGAAAATTAACTTTAAATTTTTTTGTTTTTAAAACAATTGACGACTTCATTATTCCTCTGGCTGGTGGTTCTTTAATTTTTGCCAATTCAGTCTTTTTTTGTGCATTTATTGTTCGTTTAGAATTATTTGCTTTATGTTCTTCTTTTGATTTGAAACAATTTGAACATAGGTCTTTGCGCCAAGCATTTTGGGAAAATTTAGGACATATAGCTGACGATGACATTTTGTGATCTATTTTGTGAAACATTTGATACAAATTTTGTGCTCCTATTTTTGTGCTATTGAGATTAGCGATTATTATACCATTTTCTGAAACAAAATAATAAAAATAAATAAACATTTAGTAAGTAAGTAGTAATATTAAGTAAAAAGCTATGATTAAATTTAGATAAAATGACAATGATCCATAAATTTGCATAAGATCAATAAATTCGAATAAAATAATCTAGATCTGTTCACTGCTTGATTGTTCACCAAGCTTTTTTTTAACACAGAATGCCAACTTTGTTTCATCTACTTACTTTTTTTTTGTTTTTAAAGTTTAAAGATAATGCAAACCTTTCATCACCTTCCAGTATTAATTATCTTAGTTAAAATTGTATTTGATGCTGAAGTTTAGAAATAAACTAAACGTTAGCGCATTAATTAGAAATGAATACTATTATTTACCAACTTATTAGCCTTTGCAGAAAAAGTTTTCAATATTTAAAAGAAATGGTGCCTCGCAATTCTTAAATTGGACTTACAATTATTACCGCGAACTTATTTTTAAATATAATTAAATATAATTAAAATAAATAGTAATTTTTTTTGGTTTTTTGTTTTCAGAATTCGATTGAATTATTAAAATAATTAGTACAAATGTTCACAGTTCATTTACATCAATTACATATTTTTATTGTAATCAGTAAAGTGTAAAATTGATTTTTCTTCTATTAAAATAAGTTGCAATATCTATTACACTTTTAAAGTTTTTCTTTGTTATCTAAAGAAAAATTATCAAGAAAAATAATACACATAGTCTGTAACTACCTGCTACAACAGTGAACCGCAAAAATATTCGTATCATTATTATCTTATATTTTAGTGTCCAAAATTTGTTTAGCTTTCTTACAAAAAAATTCTCTTTTGGACTGACAAAATTGTTTCCCAAAAGTTCACATTTTCAAAATGTTTTCCTAAATTTAAACTACTTTGAAATGGCACTGTGAATAATTTCAATCAAGGGAAATATTATTATATAAAACAAGAAAACTTAAAACATATGGAAATAATAATATGAATATTTTTGCAGTTCACTGTACCTATCCAATATTATATATGCATATAATTTTCCAATGCATAAGTATATATTATACATTACAATTTTATGTAAAAAAATCTTTTAACCAAATAAATGCTGTAGAAATAAAAATTTAAAATAACTTTTGTTATTCAGTGGAAGAATTGAAAGTACCTTCCTAACGTACCTATACTTTCAATTTTATTTTTTAATTTTTTCAATTTTTTTTTTCTTATATGAACTTCTATTAAGGGAAAATGTTTTTTCCTTTATCATTATGGGCTTATCATTTGAAAAGAAAATAATACATAATTGAATATTTTTATTGCTAAAAATAATATACCTACATATTTATATATCGTATCTTTGCTTTTCCATAACAGTGTAAAAAACAGAATTACTAAACGTGTATTCATAAAAACATAAATAATAAATTAGAAAAACTTTAATATACGTACGTTAAAAAAATGTAGAACAGTATCTCGTAAATAAAGTATGGGCCCGTTTTCAGCATTGGCTTAAGGATACCTTAATTTTAAGATATCTGGGTCTTAATCAGGGCTAAATATGTTTTTTGGAGTTCCTTTAATATCATTACATACCAAAACCAATTATACAAATATAACAATATTCATCGAAATCCAGACCTTAGTCCGAATCCTTGGGTTGTAATAATTTTTTTAAGTTCTTGTAATCGACATGTTTCTACTGTATACTAATTTTCATTGGCAACTATTTAAACTTATATAAAATTTAAAATTTATAAAAGTTTTATTCGAAAATAATTTAGAACCTTGATCTCTAAATCCGAAACCAGAAACGAAAACATCTTAACTTTTAGTCGAAATGAAAGTGAACGAGATTGCTCATGCTTTGGCATTTAAGAATAAATATTGCTTGGTTGGTTCTTAAGTTATAAGCATTTTAGTGGCGAACGGACGGACATTTAATGAAAATCATATAAGTTCTTTTTTTTTAATTTTTGATGGAAACAATTTTTTATGATATTTTTACGTTTTGAAAGAAATTAGCATCATATTTTATAATTTAACATAATTTAATTTTTGACAATATTTGAGTATCATAGTATAATATGTTATTATGCTATCTGTGATTTCATGAATTTTACTCTGATTTTAGAGAATCAAATTAAAGGTTCTAGGTTTACTATAATTATGTTATACGCATGTAATTAACTTTGTGGCCATATAGTAATACATATAATCCTAATTTTGATTAAATTTTCCGGGTATCATAATTATATTTTTAAAAGAAATATATTCCAAAAAAAATGCAATCATTTTTAGAAATAAGATTCAAAAAGTGTTCATAAATAATTTCAAAGAACTTTTTTAATTTTAGTAGGAATTATAACTACCTACTCTCATACAAAAAAAAATCTAATTTTAAAATGCCTCAGAACTTAAAATGAAATATCACGTTGTTTGCTGTTCAGTTATGTATATTTAGATATACAAGAAAAATGAAAAAAATTAAAATTAAATAAACATAAAAAGCATAAAAAAACACATTAGACGTGAAATATGTATTTTTTATTTTCATCAAGAATTTTACTAACCGTCTTTTATCTTCAGAGCAATTGACCGTTCTAAGATTTTTTATTTACTTTTATATTCTTCTTTATAATTATAACTAATTTTTTTTTGTTTTAATTCTGAATATTAAAATATGGGTCTACAAATGATTTATACTTTTTTTTACTTTTTAATTTATTTTTCTACAATTTTTTGTTTACATTTTTATAATGCATTTGTCTGTTTCTCCTCAATTTAATACATTACATATTATCTTGATTCTAAAAATTTTTTTTGGAATAATTAAAATATTGAAAAAAAAAGTCTTCAAACTGGAAACATTATCATTATTTACTTGATGCTTACATGGTACATGCATTTAAAAATTATGGAATATTAAAATTTTATTTAAATTTTTTTATTAGTTTATGGTTATAGCATTTTTCTTTTTCAAATCGAGAAATATGAGTTAAGATCTTATTTTTTCGCTCCACCAGAGAAATTTGTGTAATGAAGCCGATTATTCGTGATGAAATTTAAAATTGACCGATTTCACAACAATTTAATAAATACGCGAACTAATATAATTCTTAAAGTAAATACATAATTATACTTTTTAAACGCAAAATAATTTATGGTCATATATATAAATAAAAATATGTTAGGACTTATTCTCAACAAATATTGCATATATATGTGCCTTATTGGATATATAATACTACACTAATTTGAATAAATTAAAATGTAATGTATTTTCTTGAAAAGTTTTATTTCTTAAATTAATTAACACTATATTTATATAAGTATGTTAATATTAGGAATTTTTAAATAAAATTCATTTTCTTAAGTAATATTTGATTTGGCGGAAAAATATATGAAGCAAGTGAAACACTTTTTTTTTTTTTAATTTCTTGCCTTGAGTGCATAAGTTGGTCAATTGGGTGCTTTTAAATTAGCTTCCTATGTTACGTGAGATTTAATTTTTGTACTAAGCATATTATTTTTGTTGTGTATTCAAAGAAAATGCGATGTAATAAAGTAATAATGATTATCATGTGAAAGTATGTTGTTATGATAGTTTTTTATTGTTTGATTTTCAGTTGATAATTCGCCGCTACTTAAAAATAATCTGCACGATTCATTAGTTAAATTGGAAATTTATGTTTTCTTTTTAATAGAGAGTCAAATTATTTTATGTAACGTAATTATAGATATTAAAATGCTTAAAAAAAAAAATTTTTAGAACGTAGGTACTATGAGTTGAAAAATATTTTGAATCTACTTTAAGTTTATGTTATGTTTTATTCTTTTACATATTTAAAAATTATTCCAACTGTATTTTTTATTTATTGTAATATACATACCTACTTTTTATACAAAAATAAATAAATAACTAAATACTAAATGAATCAATTTATGTTTAACATAAACAACATTAAATCGATTCTTCATGTATAATGAGTAAGACTTATTGATGCATAAAATGTCTACATGTAACGTTAAATTACTTATAGGAAGAAGAGAGAGAAAAAACCTTAAAAAAAACATTAATTTAATCAAGCGAAGACGTTATTTAGCTTCTGGGGCGCAATTTTTTTTTTTTTTTTTAACTTACATATTAAAAAGTATATAGAATATGCGAAGAAAATCTAGAAAAATTAAACATAAATTGGAAGTTTATTTAACTGTGATTTTCTTTAAAAAAATAATAATAATAATAAAAACTAACACATAATCTAGTTTTTAATTTAATTTTGATTGAACTATTTTGATGTTAATATAAAAACTTGTTTTAAGATGAATCTTAATAAAATTTTATAAAAAAAAAATAGAACTTGGTTAAACTGTGAACCAGAACAGCGAAACATTATTAATAATTGAATTTAGAATTATAAAAAAATTAAATTATTTAATCAAGTTTTTATTTTCATATTATATCAGCGTTATTATAATTTTTTCGCCTCTATTTATGAAAAAGATTTCATTTTATTGTAAAGTCGGTTGATAGTCACTTTAATTAAATTGTATGAAAGGGAATTTTAAATTTTGAGATAATCACGATCCAAGAGCAATAATAACAATATCTTAAAATCGATTAACATAAATTCTTTAAAAAGAAATGTCTACAAATTTAGTTATTTTGTAACATTATCATTAAAATTGATTGATCTCTTAAGAGTATACTTTTCATATAAACTCAGAATACGTAATTTAGATAGCCAATAACGAATTATTTGTTTATTTGTTTGTTTTTCTGTTTGTTTTTTTGTTTATTCTTAATAATCCTTACGTTTGTATTACATTTTTAATCAAGCAATTACATTTTTAATCAAGCAATACACATTTAATTCTATTTTGTTCACTCTTTTATTGATACTAAAAAACAATAAAAGACTTCAAATATTCAAGATTAGTTACCTTAAAAAAAAATTTTCACTTTTCACAAGCACTTTTTTTCCGTGATTTATTAAATTCAAAATCATTCAAAGTTTTTATCAATTTGATGCTTTTATGATCCCATTAAAGTTTTAGAAAATCATTTTTAACTATATATATAAAGTGTATTCTCCCGTCTTGAATAAAATGGTAATTTCTATATTTTATAATGATTTTAATGTATGTAACCCATTTTTTGTTTGGTTTTTTTACTTGAAAATTCTTAAATAATAACAAAAAAAAATTACATTTAAAAATTTCTTTAAACAGTGCCAAGCTTCATATTAAAAAATTATATTCACGTTCTTCGTTCTTAATTAAACTAAGTTGATATTAAACCCCAGCATAGATCATTGAAATTATGTGTTTTTTTTTTTGTATTGAAAAAGAAATAATGATTGACGCATTCAATAAACAATTACATACTCAAATTTTAAATATTACGGAAACTTGAATAAAACTTGTGGCATCCATTTTTTCTCATTGAATAAAACGTTTCAGATGAAGCATCTTTTTCAACACTATTTTTATAAAAAATAGTTATAACAATATAAACATCACATTTTTAGGATTATAACTTTAAGTAATTCAATTAATATCGTTAAAAATGGTACACCTGAATTATTTCTAGTTGTTTTGATTTAATCGTTTTTCTATAGTTTTTTTTATACATCTATTTATAAGAAAATTTCGAAGTAAATTTAAATCTTATTCTTAATTAAAGTATATATAAATATATAAATCTACACTGAGCCAAAAAAGGCGTACTAAATTTTAGGACTTTTGGCATTAAATCAAGTTCTAGTATTTTTATACACAAAACAACAACAAATACATTTTTTTTATAAAAAAAAACAATATTTAAGTTCTTTCGGTATCATATCAAGTACAAACTGCTCTAAAATCGTAAAATTAATGCCAAAAGGCATAATTTTTATGCCCAGAGGCATAATTTTTAGTACTAAGAGAATTAATGTTATTCCGAAAATTCTTGAATTAAAATATTTGAATAATTTTAATACTATGGCCGAATGGTAGAGTGGTTGAATGAAATGCTAAAGACCGAGGTTCGAATCCCGACGAAAGCATAAGAAAAATGTATACTATATTTATATTTTTTATTTTGTGTACATGAATAATTTTATTACTACGGCCTAATGGTAGAGTGGTCGGTTGAAATGCTAAAGACCGAAGTGTTATGAATTAAATTAAGATTTGTTTGAATTGAGGATAACAAATTTCTAGCACCACGTTGGGCGCCATTTGTTATGAATTAAATTAATGTTGAAAACGGAGGGTGTATATAAGCACAAAAATTCTGAGTTCAAGATGAACTCTGAGAATTTTATCATAAAATTTATGATAAAGAAAGAAAAGTGGAGAAAGTAGAGGCAAAAGAAGGTGCTCTACTTTCAAAATTTTAAGCTGGTGCCGAGTCCACTGTCTAGGACATCCTGTTCTCAGGCCGGGTCTAAGCTCGTCGTTGGGTGGGTACGCGACAGTGAACACCAGAGGGTTCATAACAATATTTATAGGATGTCTTTTTAAGATAGAAGGTAAAAGGAGGTATAAAAAAAATATATTTCAAAAACCCCAACCAATTCAAAATAAAAAAAAACTTAAATCTAAATGACTAAGGAGTCATTCTTCAGCTCGCAGCTATGGCCACCTATAGCTGGATCTTACGCTTGCATTTCTTTTACCTAGGACCTATGAAAATAATAAATTAAGTCAAAGACATGATTATTTCATATTCAAATGTAAGCTTTATTAACATAAAAAAAACTTAAAAACACCTACGACAATTTTAATCTAAACTAAAGTACATTGATTTGGGTTCTTATGCCGCATGATACAATAATTAATATTATATATTTTTTTTTTATACATATAGGTATAAAATTTATGATACATAACTCTTTAATAATTTATTTTTTTATCTCCAAATTTTAATTTATTTTTGCTTTGTTGTATTGTTTTTGTTTTACAATAATATTTAAGCAATATTTCATTTTATAATTTAAAACAATTTATTATTTACTGACTTATTTCAGTATAATATTTTTTTATAATGTATGTATAATAAACATAATTATTTTGTACATATAGTACATATTGCATATTTAAATATATGTGCAGTTTTCTTTCAATAAAAAATGTGCAGGTTATTGTTTGTTGTTTTGATATGATTGTAGCTTAAAGTGGAGGTGCTGTTGTAAGCTGAGTTTGTTTTTTTTTGTTGCATAAAAAAAAAAGGGTATGCATCACACAGTATGAAATTTTCATGGTTTATTTATATGAACTTCATAATTTTGTTTGGCCTTTTTATTTTTTATCGTAAGACAATAAAAATTGATATCTTTTTATTTTTTATCGTAAGACAATAAAAATTGATATGATATAAAAAATAAAAAATTTTAATTAGATAAATTATTTTATTTTAAAGAAAATATTAGAAATATAAAAATGTAGCTTAGCTATACAAAATACAAGTCATAATTCCCTGTCAGAAAAATTCTATTTCTATTAAGTTATAAGCGAAATTATTTAATATTGGGCATAAAAATTAAAAAAAAAACAACTATAATTTTTATTTAGTTTTAATTTAGTATTAAGTTTTCTTTTTTTATTCAAAAAAAAAAGTTCATTAATATAGGTGAAAAAAAAATTACATGGGGTCAAATTGTTTTTATTAAAACAGTGATTCTTAACCGTTGTTCCGCGAAAAAAATATACACATAATTGTGTTCCGCGTCTTTAAAAACGTTAAGAACCACTTCATTAAAAGTTAATTAGGAAAAGAAAAATAAAATTTTATTTAATTTTATTAAATTTATTTCAAATTTTATTTCCATTCTGGAAAATTCTTGACGAAGAAATTTGGCTGAGATTCTTTTATTTAAAAAAAATTTAAAGTAGTTCTAAAGGGTATGAAGATTTATAAACACAACACTATGTTTATAAATTTATCGAAATACATTATAACTTGAAAAAAAATATTACGTTATGTCGTATGAAAATCAAAAACTTTTTTTTTGTTGCTTCACTTATGTAAGGGGGTTTAGTGAACTTAAAAAATTTTATTATGGTTGGTCAGTTTTTTTTTTTCATTTACATATAATTTTAATTGTAATTAATTATACAAGGTGAAAAGTTTTTACTTCACCAAAACTTTTGAAGAATGAAGAAAATTATTTTATAATTTTCTCTTTTTCTTTATTATTTATTGATTAAAATTTATTTTTCTTTAGGTATTTGAAAAAAATTTTATTATTTCTTGACAAAAAATAAGGGTCTCTATGCTATGACTTGTATTCCGTAGGCTAACTTTGTTAGTATTGGAAAAATTGAAAGTTAGGGAAATTGAAGTGCAGAAGATGTCAAGTGACATCTCCTGACCGATCGGCTGGAGCTTCATTGGTCTGTTGTACTTCGAAGCCTATCCCAACCGGGTACCGCGCGTTTTGGTTGGGATAAGGAACGACCAATGAGTCCGTCCACTTATGACTGTGTTCCTCTGTCATCATCAATGGACACAAGATCATGATTGCTCAGTGATCCTGAATTCATCGATAGTGGCAGTGGAACCAGTCATAATACCACAACGTAGTATGGGTACTCCCGTAGGAGTATCCATGTGGTGACCGGTATTGTCTTGGCTTCGGATTCTTGGATAGACCCAAGAATCCTCCAGCAAGATCGGGGGTTTTGGGTTGGATATTAGGACTGGCGTTGGAACACTCCATCCTAATATCAACCATAGCTGGAGTTGTCATCCTAGGCCAGAGGTTTAACCCACTTGGCTAGGATAAGAACTCCAGCACCTAAAGAGAAAAAAACAAGGGCATATATACTTATTTACCTTTTTATTTTTTATCGTAAGACAATAAAAATTGATATGAAATTGTTTTCGAAAATGCACCTCTTTTATATGGTTAAAATTATTGCATTTCCAACAACAATTTCACACAAAACAAAAAAAAAGGTAATTTGTATTTAAAATTTAGAATTGCTAACTAGGCATATTTTATCATATAAAAATAATATTATATGCACTGTTGAGAATTAAAATTAAAAACAAGTTTTAAACTTCACGGTAACAGAAGTTCGAATCCCGAAGAGGACATAAGAGAAATAAAATAAGAAATTAGAAATAAAGAAAAATAGAAATAAATAAAAATAAGAAAAAAAAATTAAAATAAAAAAATTTTTTTTCTCTCTTTTAAAAAAATTTAATCCCAAAAGGCATTGATTTTAGTAAAACCGTCATTGGACGGTTTTTGTTGCGGAAAATACATGATTTTATGCATTTTTACATGATTTTAGCACGTTTTTTATCTCAGTGTACTTATTCGACTAATACTTCCAGTAAGTAAACAATTCTATAACTGTATGTTATTCACATACATAAAAAATTGTCATTAGTATTATTGAAACATGCATCACAAAATTTGATCTAAAAAAAATCATTTATAGATATAATTTTTTCTAAATCATTTGTGAAAACATTTTTATACGCTATGTTGCACATAATTTTGTTATACATTTGAAAAATTTCCAACAATCAGAAGCATAATAATGCGCGCCCTAATTTTTATTTTTTCCTTGCTTTTTTTTTTGAAATTGGAAAAAGCAAAAATATTTTTAGTTTTTCTATTGAAATATTTATTCCCTTCATTCTGATTTATTATTATTATTGAAATAAAAATAAAAAAACATAAAAATTATTTTTTAAGAAGTGGTTTCTAAAATTATCAAAATAGAACATATTGTTTTTTGTGTAGCTTGGCGGCACTTACGTTATTTTAATAATAAAAAAAAAATTTTGATATATTTTCTGATATGTTTAAAAAATGTCTTATTTAAATATTAATTCTTCTGAAATTTTATTATTACCATGTAATTTTATTTTATTTTTATTATAGCTATAGGTCGCTTAATAATAACTCTAAGTGCACATAGGGTTAATTGGATGTAGCAATAATCAATTTGATATTTTTTCTACTATAGCTACACAGATTATTTTTTATTTTTTAATACGAAAAAAAAGGAAATCTAAAGTGTATGGGAACCCGAAAATCTAATGTTTTTACATAAAAAAAATAAAAAAATACTTTATTGGTTTTTAATGAAATAATTTTTATAACTTATTTAAACATTTTCTCTGACATAAATTAATATACTTCAGAAAGTAAATAACTAGCAAGAAAAATTAAAAATAATAAATTAACCTTTAACCTTTAACCTTTTGACATCAAATGACCATTTATGTGTAAAGCTTTGGAAAAATCGTTTGTGGATATACTTACTCAATTATAATTCTTAAGTAAGAAATGAAATAATTTTTGCAATTGTTTTCAAACATAAATTTAAAGTTAAATCTCCAACAACCTGATTATTTAAATATTATTAATATTATAATAAATACCGTCGACCATCATTATCCTGCGGCATGTTCGGTTTCGAACAAAAAACAATTACCAGACAAATACGTAGCTTTTGAGTATTAAGTAAAAATTTTTAATATGCATGTGATCGGTAAGTTGTATTTACAATCGCAAATTTAGGTCGGCAAATGGTATATTACATGCGTCAATACACATGTAATTATTTTATTAAGTAAATTTTATTTACATTCTCCGTATTAAGTAAATTTTATTTACTTTCTTCATTTTGAACTTTTGTTTATTTTTTGCATTTCAAATGTATTGATTGCAACTACCTCTCACATGCACATTAAAACAGTATACAAAACATGTTAATAAAATTTGTTATACAGCTCGTTGTGTATATACACAAAAACACATAGCCACTTGTCAATATTATATCACTCGACATAACGGTCTCGTGATATAAGTATTAACTCGTGTCTATGTGTTTTTGTGTATACACAACTCTTTGTAATAACAAATTTTCTTAACATGTATTGTAATCTTCTATTTTGGGTACCGATGGTTACATCAACAATATAATTTTGCATTCACACTATAATTATCGCAAACAAAAAAATTAATATTAAGAATGCATTTAAAAAATCAAAATATTTAATTTCTTTAATGAAACTTTAAATTTAAATGATATTTATATGAAAAATAAATAAAATCAAAAATATCTTCATAGTAAAATAAATTTTATTGTCTAGACATTGCAAACCATTTAATAATTACGTAAAAAAAATGTATTTTTTATATTCTTTTTTTGTAATAATTACTATATGGAGCCAAAATTTTTGTCATTTTATAGGACTAATAAATTTGTATTAAAGATTTTATTGATACACTGAAATATTACATTAGAAATTTCATTAATTTGATTGCATTTTTTCTTTTACATAATTTCTAAAATACCAGTATTTTATTTTTATATAATACTAGTCGAAATACCCGGCTTCGCACAGTAGTTCCGAACTTATATTTATATCAAAACACTTTAATCCAGATTTTGTGCACTAAAAAAACAGAATTTCAAAATTTGTTAAATAGCCACTTCCCCGGTGCCTTAACACATCCAGTCTCCTAAATAGTCGATTCGGGTCCAACGCTATAATAAATACCTAAATTGCAAAACCGCCTTCTAAGGTAGCCCCCCGTCGGTGCCTCGGATCAAAAATATAACCAATCGGGTCTCTAGGCTCTTTATTTTTAAAATTTTAAAATTTCTTGTATAGCCCTCCAATTGAGCCCTAGGACGGTCGGGGGCCTGTCAACATCTAGTTTTTTAAATAGGCTTTTCGGGTCCAACACTACAACATGTTATTGCAAAACCGGCTTCTAAGGTAGCCCCGTCGGGGCTTCGGAAAAAATTTCTAGTACCCAATAACCATCTCGGGTCCCAATGCTAACTTCAAAATTTCAAAATTTCGAAATTTGTTGTATAGCCCCCCAATTGAGCCCTGGGACAACGGTTGGGGGCCTCTCAACATCCAGTTTTTTAAATAGGGTTTTCGGGTCCAGCGCTACTATATTTTATTGGAATATACCTAAATTTCAAAACCGGCTTCTAAGGTAGCCCCCACCGGGGCCTCGGATCAAAATTTCTAGTACCTTATAACCATCTCGGGCCGCAATGATACCTAAGTTCAAAATTTCAGCCAAATCGGTCCAGCGGTTTAGGCGTGATTGAGGACAGAGGACAGAGAAACAGAGAAATTTCATTTTTATATATTAGATAGTTTCTTATTTTCTATATCTATATATTTGTAGAAAAAAATTAATGGATATTATTATTATCATAATTTTTATGTTCCAGTTATTGGGATTTTTTATTATTTTGTTGTAGTTGCGTATAAGAATAGTATAGTAAGCAATAGTGCTTGGTTCCAGCCAGAAGTTGGGAATTAATTATTTTTCATCTGTTGATTAATTTACATTCAGAAAATTGTTGCATCTAATTTTTTTCTGTGTAAATCTAGAACGCACATGTTTTTTTTTATTTTATTTTCTTAAAGTTTTGAATAAAATGAATATTAAATAACTCTTTCTCTTATGAAATTGAAAAGGTCACATTATATGGAATAATGAGTTTTTATAAAGAAATATAAAAAAGTTTTGTAGAGATTTAAAAAATTATAATTTTTCCATATAATAAAATATGTTTTTTGTTGTTTTCATAAGTATACAGATAGTGAACATGATTTTAAAAAAAATACTGTATTTAAATAATGTCGCGCTTCTGTTTTATGTCGTTATCAAGAATTAAAAAATATCGCACCTTCTGTTTGAATCTATTCTAGATCTTAAGACTTTCCTCTTTAGATAGAACAATTTATTATTTTTCGTTTGTATAATTTTGAAGGTTGTATTAGAATTACTCTCATTCATAAATAATTAAATGTGATATTAAATATACCTACAATAAATAAAATATGTATGTATATGTATGTAATTACGAATATAGTTTAAATACCATTAATCATAAGGTAAATTATGTTTTTACGTTTTACTCTCCCTTTGATATTCTGTTTGAGTTCTTAATTCTTTAAAATAATAAATATTTTAAGCCACACTGATGACATTCTTCTTCAAATCATAAGTTTCGTAATATTTAGAAAAAAAATTTTTAGGCTTAAAAAATTTATTTGATTGCATAAATGTATTATCTTTTGATTGTCATCTTAATTCATAAAGAGAAAAAAAAATAAAGGTAATAATAAGTTTAGCCATCAAATGACAATAAAAAAACGTATAAATATTTTAATAGTGAAAAGTATTGATGCTCGAACGTTGTCAAAAATTACATGAAAAAGGATCATTTGGTGTGATAATTTTCAATTGATTTTAGTTTAATATTACAAAATTTTCTTGCTACATCCTAAGAATGGACATTTTGGACAGATTTAACAAAATGTAAAAAAGTAGGTTGCTAGTAACGGCACTAATCCTGACATATTTTTAATTCTGAAAAAAACAGAACAAGCAAAGGATATCCTATAATAAATTATACGTACATGTGTCAAGTAAAAGTATTTCTATCACTATATTATATGCGTAGCATATCCATCTCATAATTTTTTTTTTCAATCCCACCGATTGTTGAAAATTTAGAATATCCCATTCTGTATATCAAAAAAAAATATTTTTTTCTACCAGTAGCAACATCAATTAACAAAATTATATTTTCTTAATATAATGAGAAGAAAATAAAAAGAAACACAACGCCGGACTTCCGTTTTATTTACGTTTTTTCCCTATCCCAAGAAATTATTTTATGAGCACAAATACAATTCCAGCAAGAAAAATGAATACAAAATCTGTTTTGAGAAGAAATGACTCCAGACAGTTTTATGATATATAGTTTGTTGTATAGTACATATATGTATAATATGGTTAATTTGACCAGCATTTTTCTGTTTTATACATCATTAAGAAAAATGTATTTCATTAGTGACTGGATATACGTACATAATTCTATAATTATGAATGAAAGCGTTAATAAAAATATTATGTTTACTTTATAGATTAATTCAATAAACGAATTATATTGAAAGATTGATAATAGCAGATATATATATATATATATATATATATATATATATATAACAAAGTTATATATATTTTACAAAGTTTATCGAACTCTTTTTCAGTTTATGATGGGAAATTTTAAATAAAAAGAAACAATTAGTTGATTGTATATAATTTTAGAAAATTGTAATTTAATAATTACTGCAAAATTAAGCCAGATGATCAGGTCAGATGAAATTAAATCCTTCACTTTAATTTGAACTTCATTTGGCACATAACGTTTTAATTTTATTGTTATTATGGTTCTTAAGAAAAAAAAAGATTATTATTCATTTTTAATTCCTGAAATATTTTGAATCGAATTGTTAATGAAGCTAACTCATCGTCTTAACAAACTTAAATCACGGATAATCGTAAGGGGTTACGATATTCACTATATTTTTATGACTATTTTGATTATTATATGAATTTTTTTTTATTCATTTATTGATTCCCTTCAAAAATAATTTTTTTTTTAATTGTAAATTCTAAAAATAAAATATAACTTAATGTTAAATTCAAGAAGGTCTTCTACCTAAGTTTTTTTAAATAATTAACACAAATACAACAAGCTTCAATTATTATGTACCTAAGTTTATTAGCAGTTTTGTTTATAAAATTAATGACAAAATTACATTGATACATTATGTATACATAATACAACATACATTATGTATACATTTAAAAATTTATTTAATGAATTATTTCTATATCATTGGCATTATTATTATGTCATTGCTCATTGTATGGTTAATTATCACAAAAAATTATATACTTTTCATATCTAAAATATTATAAAAATATTATATTTTTTATTATTAAATTAATTTTTTCTAATATATAATGACCTTTATCATAAATTTAAAAAAATAAAATAAAACAAAATATAGTTTATGTGTACATTTTACGATTTAATCAATTATTATTATATTTTTTTTGTTTGTTTGTTTTATTAATTTGTTTTATTTATAAACAAATATACAGCAATTATATTTCATGCTACCTGACTTTAAAATTTCCTGTTATTTTGACCACAATTAAATTGCAATTGTAGAAATTGCTTATTAAAAAATATTTTAAAAAATAATAACAATTTTAAAGTTGTGTTTTATTTTTTCATTCATATACTCAAGAATAATAAAAATTTAATTCTTTAAATATTTATTAAAAAAAACTATATATTTAAGAGATAAACTATTTAAATTTATCTTCACCATCTTTTAATTTGTAATTATTTTTGTTGAAAAGTAAAATGAATAAATATTTTATATAACATAGTTATTCCATAGAATAGATTAGAAATAACAGTTTGATTCAACTTTTTCAAACATTAAATCAAACATAAAAATTAATAATTTTTTTTTTTTTAAATTTTACTAAAATTTTTTAATTTTAAACCATAAAAATTTCGTTTCACAATTTACTTATTGTATTTATAAGAAAAAATATAACCCCTAAAATTAGTACTTTTTTTTGCAATTTTCACTTTTTTTGCAATAGCTCTTAAACATGGATATTTTTCATTATGGACCAAAATCTAATATTACAAAAAAAAATCTAATTCAGACAAGACTTGGACATTTGGACATCATTTCTTACTCGACCTATTATATATTTTCAGAATCTTATTTCTTAACATGGAAAAATTTTTAATACTTTTGTTGACAATTGTGACTTCAGAAATAACAGTTTTGATTGGTTAAGCTTATTAATTCAATAATAAATAGTAATTATTTTTTTCCAATCAAATGAAGACTAAACTCTTTGCATCAAATATTAAAATAGTCTTACTTTCTATTCTATTTTATACAATAGTTTACTAGTTTCAATTTAAAGACATTAATATCATAATATTATTGCATAAAGAAGCAAAGAATACTTTATGTAAAAAATTAATAATAAAAATGAATTTTTATATCAAGGTCATGTCTATTATACCATGAATTTTAATTTAAGTCTTATATAGTTGAGAATCATCTTTATTAATTGTAGTTTTAGAAAAAAATTTTATTGCTTTTTTTTTGTTAGAAAAATTGTATGTGTAAGATATTTTCACAAATAGAAACGAAAAAAAAAATCTTTGTGCTAATTACAACTTTACTGGCATGTTAATTTCTAATTTAACAGGAAAATCTGTTATAATAAAGTAATCACACTATTTGATTTTTCACGTTTTATTTTTCTTGATATTTTGTAGGTCAATTGATGCTTTCAAAAAAGAATGTAGTAGAAATATGAAGGCTAATTAGTAATTACAATAATAATAATTGAGCTTTCATTTGGTTGTTTTTTGTTCTGATTAAGTGAGATAAATTTTTGTGATTGAAAAATAAATTAAAATTTTAGTCAATAAAATAACAAAAAAGTGGGACAATTACTCATTCTGATATTAAGTGTTATTTTATAACAGAATATTAAAAATTATTTATTAGATTTATTAGTATTGTTATGTATTGTTATGCTTCCATTTTTAGACCTTTTCTACCTCAGCCCGAATCCTTGAACATAAACAAGGACTCAAAATTTCTTTGCTTTCTTGAAACCATTAATACTAACTTTAACTTGAGATTATAAAATCTTTTCTTACAATGTACTTTCATACTGATGTCTAGATATAATTATTAAGAACATTCAATTCCATAAAATAATGTACTCTCTAAATAAATTTTGGCTAGATTGTGGGTAAAAAAACTAGATTGAGCAACTAGATTGTGTGCAACTAGGATCTAGTTGGAAATCTAGCTTCCAAAATTTACCTAGATTCTAGTTAAAATGCCAAACTAGATTCCTAGTGGAATTCTAGTTACAAAGGCTAGATCTTCCATTTTTTTTACTAGAATCTAGTGACTTTTTTTTATAAAAAAAAAAAAAAAAATTTATTCTAATATTTTTTTTTTATTTATATTATTACAATTTCTTTATTAGATTTTTATTGAATTCTAATTTTATTTCTTACGCCTTCTTCCGGATTCGAACCTGGTTCTTTAACATTGCAATTCGCCAACACTACCACTCAGCTACGGTATTGAAATTTAAAATGTACATAAAATAGAAAATATAAATTTGGTATACACATTTTCTTTTCCCGAAGACAGCAAAAAAATCTGGTATCAATAATTGAAATCTAGCAATGAGAAATAGATGATAATTGCAGAAACTACATTTTAATAATTTTTTAAATTTGTCTAAAACTATTTTAAAACTATATTCTAGTTTTAAATTTCCGTTCTTGTAATCTAGTTTACCAAAATAACTGGAATATTAATGATCTGAAATGGAATCTATGTTCGGTAAATAATTTGTAAAATTTTACCTAGAAATCTAGCTTTTGAGAACTAGATTTTTACGTAAACTAGCTTCTGAAACTATAAAACTATTTTCAATAATTGAATTTCCCAGTAAAAATCGTTTAACTAGATCAAAGCTAGGGATTCTAGCCAAAATTTATTTAGAGAGTAATTAGTTACTTCACCGATTTAAAATACCTAACGAAATCTTCTCTGATTAATTCAGAAAAAAAATATCCATAGTTATAAGTTATTATTATTATTATTTAAGAGAGAAATTTCTTTAATTTTTTGTCATTAAAAATCTTTGAGAATAAACATTTATACCTAATTTTGCTTTGCAAAATTTTCCAAGTGATGAAAATGTCCCCATAAATTTAATAAAGATTTTAATCATCTCTAAAACATTTTGTAAACGAAAGACATATAGAAGATAAAATTCCATTTATTTTATTCAATTATTAAAAAAAAAAATTAACTATGTATAAAAAAAATATGAAATTATTTTATTTGTATTTTTATACACAAGTACTTTTAGATAGTAATTTTTCAATAAACGTGAGAAACTTCACTGAAGGGAAAAGTTTTTTTTGTTTTAATTTTTTTTTTAAATAGATAAATTGTAATATTAAAAAGGAAAGTGAGATCTAAATCGCTGTTAGATTGTCGTTTATTTTTTTTTCAGTTCAGAAGTCGTATGAGACATTTGCAAACGAAATCATAAATTTTCCTACCTAAAAAATTGCTACTTCCAAATTATTAATGAATATTTTTTAACTTTGTTCATATATATATATATTGTATATATCAAATTATTTTAGTAATTTAGCAGAAAGAACTATTGAAAATAATAAAAACAAATTAAATTCCATCTCACAATTTATTTTAACATGTTTCATTTTTCGAACTTCTTCATTTGTGACAAGCTCCTCGTTATTTTCTAAGTAATCATATATTATTGAAAAGAATAAATTTTTTATACCAAATTAAAATATCTTGTAAAAAAATAACTTAAAAAATCCAACTAGATAACAATAGTACGTGTATTTGTCTTTTTTTATGTCAACACAACAAATTTAATATCTCACTATAAATTTCAAATAACATCAACATAATTCTAATGGAATTTATAATTTATCAGTATTTATGTACATTTTGTAAATTATGTATTATGTTTTGAAAATTATATAAAAATTTAATTCAGGTGTTAAAAATTACCTTAATTAACAACACTGTACATTTTGGTATTTTATGTCTGGCAATGGCATTCAAGAAAAATCTGAAAATCAAAGAAAAAAAAATTATTATAATCTGTGAGAAAATAATCAATTAGTGGATAATATAATTTATTAATGTAGGTAAGTATATACTCGTATGTTGTTTTTTTTTTCATAACATTTTATGTTTTCATTTAATTTTCCAATCTTTAAATTTTTCAAACATATGGGGGCTCAGTCTTTATTGCTTTACTATTTTATTTTCGAAAAACATTAGTATGCATGTACATTATATGCATTTAATGTTTTGGTAAAATTAATATAAGAATTACAGAAAATACTGGTCGAAATTATTTCAACAAGCTCATCAGAAGAAGTACAGAATTTAATTTATAACTTGATTTTGAAGTTTTAAGAACGTTATTCCCTTTTTCTTCTTTAATTTACTTTAAAAAAAAGTAAATAACTATGTATGGAAAGTAAGAAAATCTTTTTGATATTTTTCTATATTAAATTGCTTTGAAAGGGCTGTACTGATAAATTTCTGTAAAAGTGAACGTTTTTAAGTTTTTAGCATAAATATATTTTTTTTCTTATTAACACGAAAAGTTTGTATCCTGGGTTGCTTTAAATGTGAAAAATATAAGACTAAAGAAAAACTAATTCTTTCACATAAAATTTTTAAAAATAAGGCCTGGCTAATTATATATTTGATACTACCTTTGTACATGTATATCAAATAGGAATTTTTTTTAGTTTTATAAAAATGTATAAATTTTACAAATTGTATATACAGTTTTTTAACATCGTTAAACATAATTTTTATTAAAGAAAACTAACAAAATTCTTGTTCATGAAAAAAATAACCGTTTATAAATTGTCATTTTTGCTTATGTTCCAAATTCCATAATCCTTGTAAATTTCACAATTTAAATTCAAAAATATCTGACTCTAAAAGAAGAAAATATAATAATGATTAAAATGTTAATGCTAAATGTAAAATTTATTTATTTTTTATTTGAATTTATTTATTTTAAAGACGAATAAAAAAAAAAAAAAAATTAGAAAATCCTGTTCCTCTTTCTTGTTGGATTGAGAATGTTTTTTTTTATTATTACATTCATGACCTAATAACATTCTATTTTAATTTTAATATATATATTTACTTTTATTTTGCTATATAGAAAATATATAGGAAATTCTTTTTCCTATACATTTTAGTTGAAAATAATAAAAAATAAAAATGTTCTTTAATGGTAATAACCATCGATTTATATATGCATACATTGTATATTTAGAAAAAAAGAAAGAATAAAATGAAAACAGTATAACGCTAAATTAGTTCTACATTAAACTTGTTCTATGTGCTTTATATGCAACAGGTACAACTCTCAATAACCAATTCAGTAAAACGGTTTCTGTGAAAAAAAGAATTAAAACATTGAACTACTAATATTAATCTTGTTGTGGTTTAGAAATATATTTTTTTCGCCAATTAAATGCACTAAATTTGACAATTTTTAATTTTAGTTATTTCTTATGTGAACAAAAAATAAAACCGAGATATTGAGAAAAAATGATTTTACAACATAGAAAGACTTGAAGACTTGAATTAAGTTTCTTTTAATTATTTATGATATGATATTTATTATTTAAAAGTATTTCACAAATTTTCAACGATTATTAACATTTTTGTTATTGATGCTGAGTCAAAGAAGAAGTCCGATACCACATTCTGTTTCTACCTTAACGCCATTGGTTTTGATTGTACATTAATTATAATGTACTCTGTTTATTTTAAACCTCTAAAATTATTTTTAAAAAATTGTCAAAATAATAAAAAAAATTCGCCTTTCTCAAGTACATATATGTATGTGTTTTATAAAAGTTGTATAAGAAACAACAACTTCTTATGCTTTGATTTTATACTTCATTAATTTCAAATTTCTATTTGAAATAACATTATAAAATATAAAAAGTAGTATATTTTATTCTATGAACATAAAATAAAACAAAAATTAGGCAAAACTTCTTTTAATTTTCTTAACATTATTTATTTTTAAATCAAATACAAAACTAACTATATAAAAAATTACTGTTACAGAAGTTTAATTTAATTCTAATTTGTTATTTATTATCTACACATAATAAATAATGTTTTCTAAAATACTCAATTTTGCATTTTTATTGAATAATTATTTCTAATTATGTGAAAAATTAAAAATTCTCTTTAATTAAATTTAAATCTAGAATAAAATGCAGTTAAATATTTAATGTTTAACGTCAATCAAAAAACATGATAATATTTATTGAGTTTTCTATATTAAAATGCAGGATAAATACAACAATAAGAATATATTACTCAATAAGTGCGGTAACCCGGTAACTAGGTGATTACTGCTTTAGCAAAAATAGTTACTTTTATCGAAATGAAACCGAAGAATAGTAAAAACAGATATATACTTGAAAGCAAGCTATACAATAGTCAACCCATATCGTAAATATAAATGTGACTGTTAGCAAAAATATACTTTGGCTCAACGAAACTATACTCTATTATTAGTTTTCTCTAGATTTAGTAACTAATCTGTTTTCCCAATCCGCGAAATAATCAAGGTTTTGACAAATTGCTTTTTTACAAAGTTTTTCATTAAATGATAATTTGTTAAAATACTTTGGGGAAGGATAATAAGAAAGAGAGTATCTGAGAGCACAGATAATATGTATTGCATACCTGCAATATATTGCAATAACTAATTTTTCGAATAATAATAATTATTAAAAGTATGTAACTATTTTATACATACTATACACAGTACATAATTACTTTTTATTTTTTATCAAAAAATTTTTATTCATAACATATTATTTTACAATATTATTACAACTTAATTAAAATTTATTCATACAATTTTAATTGCAATTTGAAGCGCAATCAATAAATTAACAGAATGTAATTGAACTTATGAATTGCAAGACAATTTTAACTGTAAATTATACACTTTCAATATAAGTTTTTTTTTGCCATATTACGATTTTATCAAATGTGCATTGTATTTTATATGAGAATTTTCAAAGGTTAATTTGCAAAACCTACACATTTTATTTTTATTAAATAAAAATATAACAGTCAGATGATTCCATTAATATATCAAATACAGCGACAAAGACGATCTTCTCCCACATGAAAAAGAGACACTCTTCTACTATCTTATTATTTAAAATTTGTATCGTTATATTTATATTTTCATACATATATATAATATAAAAACATTGTTTTATATATCTTTTACAGTTAATCATAGGTACGGTATGGTGTAATATTTAATGCTTCTCTTTGATTGCATGAACTTTGAATATTATCATAATAGAATATAATAAAATTTAATTCATATGTAAGACAAAATAGTTATAAATTACAAGTAAATTGTAATGCACAATAACTAAATAAAAATAGTTAAATAAAAAACATACACCTATGATGTTATCTTTATTAACTATGACTTGAGAAGACTGACTGAACAATACTCACCATACTCAACTATTTATATACATATTAAACTCATTAAATGAGTTTTAGTGAATTGCTCAAAGAGCACTACGAAAAAAGCTCAACTGAAAGTAAACGCTGAATTTGATTGTCCAATTTTCTTAAGTTTCTTGTTTTTTCTCAATTTAGAGAGACAATTTATACAACATTTTTGTCATTCTATAATATAAAATTTATAATTTATAATATTTATTTATTTAAATTTATTTAAATTTATAATTTATAATTTTATATTTAAAATTATATAAATTTAAAAATAAAATATATTATTAAAAATCTACTTTTTCATAGTTTTAATCACATGTCCCATAAATTTACAGGTAATGTCAGTAGCTTGTATCAAAGGTTCTTCTAAATGAGACAAATATACACAGGGCTGGACTGGGAATGAATTTAGGAGCGGGAAATTCGAATTTTTCTTTGTAAAAAAAATTTCTCACGCTTAAAAAAACAAAATTAAAAGAAAACATTACAATTTTAGACAACGGATTTTGGCACGGCCCACCGGGAAACTCCCGCTAGTTTGTTAGGCCAGTCCAGCTCTGAATATACACAATAAAACTTAAGAAAACGTAACAAATTTTGGATTTAAAAAAAATATGTAATACCTATGGCGTTTACTTTCAATTCATCGGCAAATTATATTTCAAAAGCTAATGATAAAAGGTGATTGATTTCAAGTGCAATGTCATTTTTTAACCCACGTATACATAAATAGTAATTAATTATGATACAAAGAAATTTTATTTTGGATCTAATTACGATTACAATAACTTCTTCAATATTTTTGCACACGCATACATTAAGTATTAATGTATTAATCAAATATCTCAAAAAAAAAAGTAATTATTAATTGTACAGAATTTGATGCAAAAATAATATTCATAACGAATAGAGAACAGTTTGCAAAAAATTTGATGACGATAATGATTTATTTATAAGTACAATTATAAATTATTCTGAATTTGGGAATGAATAAAAAAAAATCTTAGGATTCCAAAAATTAGTTATTAGTTTTGTAACAAACAAGCAGTGTTGAGGTGTTTCTTTTACTTCAAAAATAAGCAAAATATTTCCAATTCTAAAAAGGCAAATTTTTTTTTTTTCAATTTTATTCGAAATAAAATAAATATTAAAAATCTACTGCAAAGGCTTTTTTTTTTATTTTGTCACATGAATTTATTTTTTTTTTCCATTGACAAAGCTATCGGAAATCGTTTTTTAATGTTTAAATTTTAAATAAAGTAAACATTATTTCAATGAATATACATATTTTTTTATTTTTTATTTTCGCCAATAATACTGAAAAATTATTATTTGCAAACGTTATACATACCTTATTTGTATTTCTTTCTAGACTTCTGAATGTTGACATTACTTTAATTTTATTATAATGAATGAGAAATTAAATAGATTGAAAATTAATTTATCCCATGAAAAAACATTTCTAATGAAGGAGAAGTAGAAGAAAAATCTTGAAAAACATATACATATACCGCATGTATGAATTTGTTATGACATTCTATGACAGTAAACTACAAAATTTATTCAACCATAAAAAAAAATTTAAAATTAATTTAATAGGAAAATTTAACAATTACATGTTCTGTACTTGTTGCCTATGTTAAGATACTTTTTCGCGTGGTTTCAAAAGAGATATTGCTATTTCTCGGGATTACTTAGAATGAAAAAAAAAGTAGAATCTATTAAAATTGCTTGCTATATTATATATATAGATTTAGAAAATGTTTGCAAAACTACTATTAGTTTCTGTAGTACGAATATAAGCCAAAGTCGAATGAGTGTGAAATTGTTTTATCAATCGCTAGCAATTTTGTTATATGATTCATTAAATACTTAAATACGTATGCTGAGTTTTTAAAATTCATATTTTAATAAAATTTAATCAATTTTAATTACTTTTTTAACGATTAGATTTTTGTATCTTTCTCAAGGCATTCATTTTTTTTTTTTGATTTGTCATGCCATTCCCATTATAAGTATATACTGATGAAGTATGCCGTGCCGTTGAGAATTTAAGACGAATGGTTGTTTATATTTTAAATAGAAATAAGTGTTTGGGTATATTGAGTATTCATTTTTATTCAACAATCCATGATAATGTTGAAAAACTATTATTCCAAACTGGAAGTTCGTGACTTCGATTAACCTCATCGTAAAATAAAAATATTTTAAAAATAATAAATAATAAATAATAAAAAACTGAAAGGGTTAGTTAGACATTACATACCTTTCTTTTCCTACTGATGGAAAAATCTAAAAAAGGCGTTTGATTTATGTAGGTACATCGCAGCAATCAATATGTTAATATTAATATACATATATTTATAATGGAAAATAAAAGTTCGATTTTTTTATTTTTTTTATAGATACCAATTTAAAACTATTATGGGGCAGGGCGATCACGAATATCAGGTTTTTGTTTTTGAAATGTTAGATACATATTGAAAAAAAAAAAAAATTATAATGAAATATTTCAAATTGTTTTCCATAAAATCTATAAAAAAAACCATTTTTTAAAATTGCATGCATTCAGCAAAATAATAAACTACAAAACAAAGAATCGCCAATTTTCTATTAAAATAAAAAAAAATAAAATTAAGTACATAGCAATCAAAAATTTTAATAGAGTTATTTAAAAAAAAAAAAAAAGTATTGTCCAATAAGGTTAATCTTTGGCACATGAAAGCCACAGGTGCTTTCTTTTATTTCATTCACTAAAAAAAATGTTAGGTAGGTAATTGACTTTCTTTTATTAAAAATGGTAATAAAATTCACAAAGGGTGGTATATCGTCGGCTTGGAATTTAAATGTTTTATGTAGATTTTTTTTGATTTTTTATGACGCACTTCTATTTTTTATAGTTCTATTAGTTGTTAAAATATGCAACTAATAATGATTGTTCCCTAAATTCGTTATAAAAAACATTTTAGTTTTCTAGAACTCAATATTGATAAAAAAAACATAATTATCTCAATGTTTAAAAAATTTTAATGCAGTATAATGCATTCCAAAAAGTTATTGGTCAGTAACAGAGGGGCTCAAAAAGAACAAATTCTTACATACGAAAAACTAATTAAAAAAATTATTTATTTCTTCGTTTCTAAGGCATTTCATGATCCGAACATAAAGTGTTCAATAAATTAATTATTTTCAATTAAAATTTGCACAACATTGAACCGCTAGGAAAAAATTACAAGCTTGAAAACTTTAAATTAACTCTACATTTAAATTCGAATCCGATGATATGAGAATATACCTATATCATTAAAATTATCATATTTTCAAAAATAAAATCCAGATTTGAAAATAAAATCTTTTTAACGTTTAATCTGTTGAGTCAAGTTTCGTATTTATTGAGCTGAAATTTTATTTTTCCAAATTAAGACTTTAAAATTAAAGTCAATTAAAAATAGTCCTACAAATTGAAATTGTTATAGGAAATTGAAATTTAGGAACGATTTTAATTTTTCAAATAAAATTCGTCAAATTGTGCTGTTTAGGAAAACAGCATTAAAATTCGATATCTATATTTTATAAAAAATCTACGTTTGTGAGTTTTATTGTGTGTTTCCTAAAAACTCGAAAAATGTACATTGGATCAACATGAAACTTCCATACAACGTGTATCTCGGCAAGGAAAAGGTCAAGTGGATAGTGCAATTTTTTTAAAAATTGGTGGTAATCCTCGAAAAATCTCGAAAACAATAAATTAAAAACAAAATTCACTCCCTTCAAATCTGATCTTTACTAAGACGTGAAAATCACAAAAAATCCGTGTAAACCGCGAAAAAAATTGGAAAAGCTGCGCCCGGAAAATTGGAAAAATCGTTTTTTTTCGTATGAGAACTAAAAACCATAACTCTTATTGTATTAATAAACTAGCACAGAGCATAACACCGTTCGAGCAGCGATCGACTAGTTATTTTAAAAATAGTTACTGATTTGAGAATGCACTCTTATGTACCCCAATATATTTTTATAACAATTAAAAGTCAGACACTTTTAATAGTCTTAATCATAACGATTTTCATTTCGCTTTTAATTCATACTAAACTAAAAATTTAATATTGTATATTGACATAACACCACGTAATGTCCAATTAAATGAAAAAACTTTTATCATATTATACACAAAAAAATTTCCTATACATTTTATCCAGAAAACTTTCACCTGTCGAGATACATTTTTGAAGTGAAAATGGAACTAAAAAAGAAATCAATTATCCAAATATAAGTGGGTGATTGCATGAAAAATCTTATAATATCTAATTGTTATTTTTACTGATGGACATTAAAATTATGTTTAAAATAATAGAAGCAATAATTATTAAATTGTTCTTTCTTTTGTTTTTAAAAAATATAATGTTGACAAGAAAATCTTGTTTTACATAATATTTACACATTATTTTCATTAATAAAAAATGTATGTTATTTAAGACAATGTATAGTTAAAAAAACAAATTGGTAACAGTTGTTGTTAAAATTTAAACAGTATGAAACGTATAATAATAATAAACTGATAAACTTAAGAAAGGACATAAATATGCAAGCCTTAATCAAACCCAGGCAAGTGGTAAGCCGCACTATCAGACTATGGTGATTAAAAGGTGCACAAGCACTTATTAGGAATTCTTCAATAGATAAAGGGGTTTCGTCACTTAAACCAACCAGTTAAAAAACAGTTGCAATTGTAAATTCGGTCTTTTCAGATAGAAAGGATAAAAAACATATGGCTTTCAGGTTGTATAACTCTTCATTTTTAATCAATTGTTTATGTGTTTATAAATTCAACACTTCCGCGAAATAAATAATTTGAAGTTATAAAAAAAATGTTTATAAAAAATTTTCAGTCTATTGTTATTGCCAATGCTTAAAAAACAATATATTTAAAAATGGAAAATTTTTATGAAAAACAAATAACAGATGGTCATTTTCATTTTATTCAAAATAAAAGCATGGAATTTTAAATTATAAAGCTTTAATATTATCATTCTATGTGAAATAAAAATAACTTCGTAATAATAACTTTTTTTTTTATTTACTAATGAAAATGATAGAAAATTCTTAAACAAATTCTCAAATAAAATGAGTTCATTGTTATTAAAAAAAATGAATAAATTTTATTTAGTTTTCCAAGTCATTAATATAGTGGTAACGGTGTTGGAAAAATAAATAAAATAAGTTATATTTCAAACCTCTATTTTGTAAAATATGTCACAATAAATCTTCTAACTAAATTACAATAATAATAACCGAATATGAATGGCTAATTTGTAGATACTTTGTAATACTTTTTTGAGGAACCTAACCTAACAAAGAAAGCAAATAAAGCTAAATTATTTTCTTCGCAATATCAATACCATTACTAATGATGCGAGAATTTAGATCTGCTATAAAAAGTCTTAGATGTCTTTTTCATGTACTGTGAATGTATATAAATATAAAATGATCAATATCCCATTATCATAGTTCTACTTAAAATGTACATAATATGTCAGAAATATAATTTTGCTGTAATGATATTGCAATTTCTATATTATTTGGAAAAAATCTATTTTTTAATAATTGCAAATATGTATTATTAAATATTTTCGAATTTGCAAAACATCTATGTAAATAAATTATTAGTTCATTAAAATTATATTTATCAATATCTTAAAAATTTTAACTGAAACTTTAGCTCAACTTAACTAGCATAAATTACCAATTCTATGACCATAAATTTATTAAAAGTTAAAATCGCGTGACATTCTTAAGCATCTGATTGGAAATTTGGATTAGTAGGTGTATCTCCTGACTTTGATAAAGAAATATCAATTTCAATCAAGACATAAATTAATTAATTAATCATAAATTCTAGAAATAAATTCTAGAAATGAATTAAATTTTAAGTGCGTGCGAACTAAAATAAAAAACTATTTTAATTTTCATTGTCATAATAAAAAATAAGATTTTTTTTCTACAAGTGTAGAGAATAAATAAAAGAAAAAGTTCTGAAGTCGAACGATAGGTATATGACAAAGATGTGTAGATTGGGGGTCTTAAAAAAATGTCTAGCCCCGGATTGAGATCAATGAAGTGAAGGGGGAGTTGAAAGTAGACTTCAATCAAAATTGGTGTATGAATTCAGAGCGATGGTAGAAATATTAAAAAAGGAAAAATTGTGATAATATTTTAAAATGAAATGTTGAAAACAGGCTCCACACTTGATTTATGAAGTACTGTTCTATATTTTTTGTTGTTGCCAGCCTTAAAATAAGTAAACAATTTTTTAGAATTTCCTTCTTTGTAAAAAAGAGCTTTGAATTTGAAGCTGCATCAGAAACAGGTACAATACCCATTTACGAAACATATACATACGTGCATAGTATATCCATCATGTAATAAAACTACTCTCCCTGAATTGATTTGTGTAATGCATGTTCTCTAAGAAGAGATAGCTTCGAACTTCGAAATTAATTAAGAAACCAATATTTGTAATGTTTTCAAATTAAACAAAAATATCCAGCATATACCAAGGTATGATAGTTTTATATTGAAACTATATCTGGCAATATAGGTGAGAACGCATTCAAGTCTTGAACAATGATAATTTAACATAAAATGAAAATTTCTTTTCTTGAATTTGTGTATAACTTATAAAAAATAATACATAATATGCTTGTAATGTAACATAATAGGAAAAAATGCATAATAAAATAGAATATTTTAGTTGTTTTTTTTTTCTACATTCATACATTTTTTACATACATATTAAAATTACAATAAAACAATCTTTATTAAAATGTGAATATAGTTCATTGATCTTTGAAGATATTATTAAGAGTCTCTTAATAATTTTAATTGATAAACATAAATTATTTTAATGATTAATAGTTTAATAATAAATCAACAGTTCGAGACAATTTTAATATCTTAATTCAAAATTCAGAAATTATTTGATTTTAATTTTATAAGAAAAATAATAAGCAACTTTAAGTATACTTTTTGTTTTGAATCTAGAGATAAACGTTTACACTTTAAGAATACGACCTAAGAGAAGTAAAAAATAAAGTTTTTCAACGCACCGAAAACTCATAATAAATATAACATTTTATGTTATTATGATGTGTTTGTAATTGATTAACTATTCTTTTCCTTTTCCGAGATTCGTATATAAATTCAGGAAACTTTTCTATTATTCAGTTAAAATTTGCTAAACTACAACTTTTATGCCTTGAGCACAGCTAATACCGCAAAGCAATTTTGAGCTACCGTAAAAACTGATTTTCTGCGTCATATAAAGCATAGATTTCCTCTTTTACTGTAAGAATTATTCCAGGGTTTAATTTTTTTTTAAAGATTAAAATAATTTTAGACAAATGGTTTTTGACATGCATAAGAATTTATTTATTTTACAATCAACTATTGAAGTTATTAGTTACATTAAAAAATAATTATTTAAAAATTCATCAGTTTGCTTTTGGAGACACTTTTCCACTTCGTGATGTATTGCGTCAAATTTTTTGCCATATTGTTCAATAGCGGATTTCACGCAATCTGCTCCTTCTTGCACAATTTTATTTGAAGCTTTTCCTGCTTCGCTAACAGCTGAAGTTACAGAACTAGAAATTTCAACGAAATCGTGCATTATATCTGACACCTAGAAACAACAATTATTTGTGAATTGAAATGTAAAAAAAAACATTATTTTTTCTTAGATTTACTTACCCTTTTGGTGACGCACCATAAAGCCGCCTTTGGATGTACTCGAACGCATTCACCAACAATTTCGCGCAAATCTGTCTTACATTTTTCAACATTTTCAAGTTCTTTTTCAACTGCAGATTCCGATTTAATATTTTTAAGCTTATAGATGGTATTTTTATCACATTCAGCAACTTCATTCTGAACAAGCCTCTTTATTTCATTAAATTCATTCTCGTGTGCTTCAACACATTTCCTCGAATATTCATTTTTTATTTTAGCCTCATTTATTTTTTTGTAAATTGACTCCGCTGTAGTGTCAATAATAGTTTTTGCCCAATCTGTATTACTTGCAATTTTTTTTAGGCATTCATCGACAAAGTTTTTTACGTCATTAGTAATTTTAGTTACAAGATGATGAATTTTATTTAATGCATCCTCGACAATTTTTTCTAAGGCCCCTTTAACATCAGCACTTGTTGTTGGCTTTAGAGATTTAAAAATTATTGAATAACTAATATAACCAAAATTTGTGACTAAATTATGACAAGAAAGGATCGGATGGTGTCCTCTCAACACTATGTTTAAAGTATACTTTATTTTGTTCTTTTGGGATATAAATATTTCTAACATTCAAAACCCTTTCATTACAATTTTAGAAATACCGTAGTTGCAATTAAAATTAAAATTTTATATTTATAAATTTTTGTTTTGAAGGTTGAAAGTACGGTGCAGAATGTTCACAGGGATTGCTATAATAGTGACGAAATTTTCTTTAACGAATACGAATATTCGTTCTGGCTTTTATAGTCTTTTGCTAATTGCTACGCTACGTTCCGTGTACCCCTTTGTAAAAATATTGTCTTTGAATTCGTCTGCTGAGAAATGAAACAACGTATAATTAAAAGTATAGTTTCGAGTAATTTGAATTTAAAGATTTGAAAATTAAAAGAAACGTATAAAAAATATCAAGTAAACGTACAATTTTCATCTAAAAAATACATTTTAATCAACATTAAGAATATTGCAAAGTAGTTGTACTTATAAAATCGAGTACGAGGAATCGAACGGTGTTATTATCTAATAATGACGTATAAATATCATACGTTGTTTCATTTCCTAGCAGGCGAATTCATGTAGACAGGCTAATTGCAAATAAATGCAATACACAGATAATCTTTTTGTTTTACTTTTTATAAACTTAGTTTTATTTTTTTTTTATTTATTATTTATTTAAAATTATATTAAGAAAACACCAATATTTTTATGTATATAATCCAAGGCTTAGTTTTTGCTTTAAAAAAAATACTCACAACCGAAAGATATAATCCGATTAAAAATATAATTAAAAATTTCATTTTTTAATAATTTCTGACTGTATACAGAATACTCTTCGATTTAAACAATTTTCTTCAATGACTCAACATCACAAAATCTTCGACTTTTTATATAAAAATTTAATATGATAAAGACAGATAGGTGTATGTTTTCTTTATCAATTATCAATTTTTTAGATAAAGAATTACAATTTTTAATTATCTGAATTGTTGTTTCATTTTTTATCATAAAGCAAGTGGCTTCTAATTGCACTCTATTGAAAATTTTCACATTCCTAAACACATAGAACTAGTATACCTAATTATTTTTAGAAGACGCATAAAATTTTTAAATCATTTATATTATATTTATTTTTAAATTGTTGAAATTGTTTTCCTAATTTTGAGTAAATTATAATAATCTCGCTTTACATTTATGTAAAAAAAACGACACAGAATGTTAAGTTCAATTGGAAAATTAAAAAAATTTACACAAATTCCAGCCCAAGCGATGAAATTGAACTCAAGACCAAACACGTTGAAAGGTAACGACTAATTACCACTACACCAAGATGGACGAAGTATTCATATTAAAATAATATAAGAGAAACAAAAATAAGGCATTCTAAATAATTACATAAATTCTAATCAATTACATAACATTGGTAATATATGTATAAAATACGGAAATAGTCAAAACAAATTTTTTAGTTTTCAGTTTTAAATATGACATGTATAAAAATTTTAAGCATTAAGGAGAAATCATTTAATTATTTTAAGCATTTTGTTAAATAAAATTAAGTGAAATTTGTTTATCAACTTAACAGACTTAAAATTTCCATTCAACGTTGAAATTATTTTTTTCGCTTATACAGTTAAATATATTGTTGACATCTCAAATTATAACAACTGACAGATTTTACATTAATTTCATCCCGAGGTGGGTATTAATCCCACAACCAAATACAAAAATTGCAGTTCATGGGTGTTTTAAAGGACTTGAACTTAACGAATATTAAACGCCGAAATTTAAAATTGAAGAAACATGATGAGTATACTCATTTAAATTTATTTGTTAATGATTTGCAATCATATTTAAATTAAACTACAACTAAAACTCTCTTATTTTTATAATTTGATTTTAAAATGATATTATGTAAATATGATGTAGTAGATATAGTTTGTTTTAAATGATTGTACAGTTGGAACTATTTTTCTTCCATAACTATAGGATTTTATAATATGTATAAGCAAAACTTTCTATTCTCCCTAAGCAAAAAACTTCATTCAACTTGATTCAGAATAAGCAGTAAGTTTCGAAGATTTTAAAAAATTGACAAAATTTTTTGTTCATTTTTGCCACTTAGCGATAAAAAATATACAAATTTTCATTATGTTTTCATTTATATTTCTTTTTTTTTTAAACAAAACTAATATTCTTTAAGATAAGAAAAATTATTTCATTTTGATATACATATGTTGTAATTTGATAATTTTATAAATTTAGAAATTTTATCATCAGCAATTGAAAGCCTCTTATAGTTTGATGATTCAATTCAATAATTTTATGTTTATATCTGCCGACAATCTGTTTTGCTGTAAAGAAAGTAAATAAGCTAAACTAACTTTTTTATTTTATCAAACAGCACTTTAAAATATAGCATTTTAATCATTCAACAACCCTAAAGGTACATTGTTTTTGTATTATTCCTTAAATATTGATTTCAACTTTATTTTGTTTCTTTTTTAAGTCAATTGAATATAGCTAATTGGGCTTAATATCAAACCTATAAATCACAAAAATCCTACGTAGTCAAGTCGAGTCATATTATTCATTTATAATGTAAATAAGTATAAGATACATTTGAATATTGCTGAAACTATTGAAATAAGGTTTAAATAAAATTTTAAAATTAAAATATAGTCGAATGAAATTGGATCATCAAAATTTTACTTTTAGTAAATAACAAAATTTCGGAGTATCTTTACATGTTCTTAAAACACTATATTGAAATTTAAAACGTGATCAACAAATGTACATATAATGTAAATGTATTCATCCATATCCATATTAAAGAACCCCATTAAAAATATTTATTAAAGATAAATACCCGCGAGTTTATAGAAAAGCGCCCACCACTTAAATGCCAGGGAAAAATCTCAATATTGACTTCATTTTAAATTATAGTAAACATTTTTATGATAATTGAAATATGTACCTTATTCTATGATAGAATATTTTGGAAAATATAAAAAAAAAAAATTAAAAAGATTTATAGATAAATAATGTACATAAAAATAAATAAATTTTTTTTTTTGGAACTTCGTACAATAAATTCGAAAAAAATTTTAAGAACGGAAATCGTTTATAAAATACAATATTTTCATTTCTTATTGCTTTTTTTTTTTGTTATTTTGCTAAATTAGAATGAATTTAAATCGAAAGCAAACAAATAAGAACAGAAAAAATGACAAAATATATTTTTATTTATTGTTAAACAAAGAATCAATCTAATAGCATTTAGAAAATATTTTAAATCCCAATATAATAACTTCTATTTTAATTTTTGTTTTTGCTTTTTTTTTTTTTTAAATAGTTCCCTGAAGATGTTGATTGGAATTGGAATTATTTTAATATATGAATGCAAAATAGGAACAACTAACTTAATGTCCAGGGTATCAACGTCCGTAGATGTTAAGTTAGTTCCATTTGGTTCTTTTTGAATGAAACTTTTTATTCATGGATCTTGTTTCATTTAATTCGTGAATCATTTGGACAAAATTAAATGGAATATTTTAAAATCTATAAGGTCATCAAGTCACTGGATGTCGATAGTTACAAGAGAAATAATTTCTTTTTTTTAAGTTTACTCAAATAATATTTTCCCGAAACTATATTTTTTCTTCTTCAAAAAGTTCAAATTTGCAGTTGATGTCAAAAATTTCGAATAAATATTAATCTTGTCCGTTATACATTGCTTTAAATTTTGTTTGACATTTCTTTCAATTTTATATCAAATGATGATGATATTAATTTTAACTTTCATTTCAGGCCCTTGTATTTTAATAAAATAATTATTTTTAATAAGCAAAAGAAAAAAATTGTTGAAAAAAAGATAATTAAAAAAACTTGATGAAATTACCGCAGACAACAATAAGTAATGAATAGTAATGACGTATTATGTTTCCATAGGAGAAATCGTAAAATAAAAGAGATAAACTGTGTTATCTACGTATATAATTTTATCGACGACGACGACGATTGTAAGGGCTCTTAATTAAATGCTAACCTTAAAAGAAAGTCAATTTATTAAGATAAACACTTAAAATAATCAGTATAAATTGTTTTTTGTTTTTATATTATAAAAAGAAAATATTGCGAAATAAAACTATGTACATATATTTATACGAAATTATAATGTAGAACTTTTGTAGAACGGATGAAACTATATTAATCCATGTTCGCATAATAATGTACGTACTTATGTACTGTGTTCATCATTATGCATTTATCTAAAATCGATAAATGTATACACATGACTATAATAACAACGTATTAATTTTGCATTCAAGGTCTTTGTACAAGTTTTCTTCCATAAGTTCTTTCTTATATATTATATTATTCTGGAAAAAATGAAACCAGTTTTATTTCTTAACTTTTATTTTTTATTATGTTTTTCTTTTATTATACATTTTTTTTTTGTTATACATTTTTCACATTATCTTAAGGACAACTTGGACAACAAGAATAATTTAATATTCAAAATTAGTACACATTGCATATACGAATATGTTTCTAGAATACTATAAACGTGAATGATTATGCAAGTAACTGTAATGAACCTTTATTTTTTATAATATTAATTATATTATACTATAGAACTGGAATAATTATTGTTCTAATATTTAATGAAAACGGTAGTAATAAATGATAATAAAGCTTAAAAGCAGTTGATTGCAGTGTACATATGTATAAATTATTTATACTGCAAGTTTATAATAATAATGACAATTGAAATAAAAATAAAATTTTAAGTAGTACTATTTTGTACTGTTATACCTTTTAAATTTTCAACTGAAAATTTTTAATACGTATTTATTGAAAATGGCTAAAAGAACTAATTAATGCCTTATGACCTAATGAACGCCGTCACCGACTGAGCCAAAGTCAAAAATACTCTCTATTAGTTCATCACAAAATTAAAATAATAGGAATCTAATATTTTCAAAAAAAAAAAGAGTAAGTGAATGTAAAACGGCAAACATAAAGTAGACTTCAAAATATTATTTTTAAAATTATACAAAAATGTTTTAGAAACATTTTTAGTTTTTCATTTTTTTTTTTAATTTTTAGTTTTTCATTGACAGTAATTTGATTTTCATTTTTAGTTTAATATTTAATTTCGTATTTTAATAATTAACCCTAACTAAATAATATACATTATTATAAAACATTAAAATAGAAAAAAAAATTAAAAACGGGTTGAAAAAAAATGTTTGATATTGTATTTTCAAATTGCAATGAATTTATTAAAATAATTAGAGAAAAAAAAATAAACTGGTTTTAAATAAAATTATTTAATTTTAATTTATAACAATAAATTAAACTCTATACTCTATAAGTCTATATATACTATAGAATCTATGCTAAAATAAAAAAAATAAAAAATTCCTCGCTTATTAAATGTACATAACATAAAATTCAACTAAATAAAAAAAAACATAAATTAATGATATAAATTGCAAACTAGAATTAATTGTTTCATTATATCTTAGCTACATATTTATAAGTAATTTTTATCTTTAAAAAAAGCAATGTCTTAGAAAAGAATTTTTATTGAATTTCGTGATTTTATTTTATTTTTTCTTTAATTTTTTTTTAAATTCATTTACGGATATTAAATAGTTTTAATCTAAATTCATATTAAAATGAAATATATAGAAAGAAGTTTGTCTGCAGGTTTTATAATGTCGTCGGCTAATAAATAAATTAATAGTCGCATTTCAATTTGAAATATATAATTCGGATTTTTTTCTTTTTATATATTTCTACGACCAGTTTTGATTAAAATCCACTTTCAACCCCCTCCACCATTAGATTCCTTGAGCAGAATTCTTTTTATAACTGATTGCATGTCTTACGCTTTATCGTAAATCCAACATAATGGTACCCTAACGCCAATATTCATTTGAATTTGATAATAAGTTAAATTTGAGGAATAAATTTGTCTGCTATAATCAAAATCAAATGAGTCCGATAAAAGCCTATTTAATAGGATCGTAAGAGCAAAAACCTTATGTCTGGGTTAAAAATAAATAAATTATATCTTCCATTTTATGAATACTGTATTCAATTAAATCATATACAAATTGTTATATGTGTATTGTATATATTGCAGTCATTCATCTTCTAAAATAGAATAACCAGACCCCAAAGTTTTGACTGTTTTAAATTTATTTTTTTTATTAATGATAGAAACGAACTGTATGTGCTTAATCTTGGATTTATTGTCAGAAATAAACTATATTGAACTTTAAAAAAATTAAATTTTAAATGGGTTGATAAATTGGAAATATAAATATAACAATATCTCAAATAATTACTTCTAGGAAAAAATCAAATTTCAAGTAAACTTAATTATCATTGAGAATACCTTGTAATTATAGTAATGTAGACTTATTCTACATGGTATATAAATCATTAATTTTTCTTTTAACATTTATTTTTAAATGATAAATACAGTTATAAAAATAAAATAAAGTTTAATTTCAATAAGTTTTTGTTGGACATAATGTTAATTTATTTATACATATTTATAGAAATTTGAGGAAGATATAAAGTCAATGACTTGCGTATTTTCTTTACATGAAATATTACAATCAATAAATTATAAATAAAAAATATCAAGGTAAAATGGGCTGGGTCTCAATTCCAATTCGATTAAATATTAGCTTAGTTTAATTCTTTCTCATTAATATGAAACATTTACAATTACAATATTTTTTATTAGCGAATATCTATATATCTAAATCTAATTAAATTAAAGTTGACAATGATTCTGATTTTCTTACTGAGTTCATTAACAGACTGTTAAATGATAATTATTAAATGAATAGTATCTACAATAACAATAATTTTATTTTAATATGCAATAACTTGGTAAATTTATATCGCTATTAGTTTAATGAAAAACTTAATTTAGAAAGATAAAACTGTTAGTTATAATATAATTTAACAAAACAAAAATGTTTAGGATGTAATCTAAACTTGAAAATTTCTTTCCTCGTTTCTGGTTTTTTGTTAAATTTGTTCGTGTAACATATCAAAACGTCCACCATATATTTATGTAGATAATTATGTTTATGTAGAGATACTTGAATATTGACTTCACTTGGTTTTTTTTTATTTTTTTGCATTCCTAATTTTAATATCACCTGTATGTATTGAGATTTTATTTTCGTCATGAATGAAAGAAGTTCAACAAGTGCTTTTGAACAAATTCAATATCTCTAAGCGAAAATAAGGAAGTAAAATATAAATATATGTTTTCTCTATTAAAAAAAAAAAAAAAAGAATTAAAATAACAATCAGCTAGTTATTGTTAGTATGATAGTTCCTTCATTATACGACAATCAATATGTAATATGGCTATTTTATTATTTCAAAACATCGAACAGAAATATTCGAAACATCGAAAAGAAATATTCGAGTCAAGACATTTATGAACCCTCAAATACGTAAATATATAGATTGATTCTATAATATTGACACAATGGAAAACCAATTACATTCAGTTTTTTGAAATGCAAAAAGTTAATCAATGATAAAAATAGTAAAAAATACTTCAAATTTCTCCATATTTTTGAAATAATTTATTTATTACACTAAATTACACCATGCACTCGCAGTGAAGGGATTCAAAATATTTAACAAACGGCTCGCACCGAGTCTATTTTACAAAAAATACATATATTTTTTAATTTAATTTCAAATACCTTCCCATATTTTCTCCTATCTTCATATTTTCTCTAGCATGAAAACTTATCTATTTATAGATTGATGCTTCCAAATATTCTATTTTCAATACAGACTTTCTGAATACCCGAGTATATATTCGGTTTTTACTAAGCACTTTCCACAATATTCATATATTCATAGGTAAGAGAAAAATAGATTTTTGAGATAAATAGTAAAAAATTAGGAAACAACTACACCTGCTTTCTTTGCTGTTCGGATTTAAATTATTATATTATATATAAATTATTATATATTATATATTATAGCATTATAATAAATATACATTTATTCTAGAATGTTCGAATTTTTTTAAGGAAGTTAAAATATAAAAGGGAGATTGGGTAATAACATCTTTAAATCCAGACAAATTTAATCAAATACCCCTGTAATTACGGGGCATTATACTTTTATATGCGATCGTATGTAAACATAATTTTTTTTTCTTGATTTGAAAGTATGTATGATATTATTATATTATTTACATATATATATGAATGTACACATTTTTTTGTACACATCATTACATGATATGCGTGCAGCTATATAAGGTCCACAAAATGAAAGAAGAGAAATATAATAATCTTTATAAAATACATATTATACATATATATAATGTATAATGTGGTTATATGAACTTTCTAACCCGTTCTTATAGTACTTGTTTATGGTATTGACCAGTTTTTGATCATGAAATGGTCAACATTCTTTTTATTTTCGCACTTATAAATTTCTCTTTGCAAAAAAAATAAATAAAAAATCAGAAAACCGTATTTTATTCGATTTATTCGCATCTTATATGCAAATAACATAATGAAAATGGAAAATTAATAATTATAATACCTACAACTATACCTCTAATGGGAATGCAAAAAAAATTTAAATAACTCCAGGGGACAATAATTTTTAACTTGAATATAATGTACATTTATCTTTTTTTTTAAATTAATATAATAATAACTTTTAGAGAAAAATAAAATCTTATGGTCAATTTGTATAAACATATATCTACTTTTAAATGATATACTTAGTTAAAGACAAATTATTACATTATTTATTTATTTATTTGGAATGAAAGTGTTTTGTTTATTCAATGATTGGATGTTTACACGATTTGTTTTTTTTTTAATTTTTTTATTTACATTTTGATTATACAATTAATTCAACGGTATAATAATTTTTTATTATTTTTAAATAAATAAATGACCATTGAAATATAATTTGAATTTCAATTTTTTTTTTTCTTCTTTCTTGTAAAATAACCATAAAAATAAAGAAATTTATTGATTGGATTAAGAGATATTTTAACTAAAATTTCGTTATTATTCACATTATTATTTTGCCGAAAGAGATTATTTTCACCAAAAAAAAAAAAAAAATAATAATAAAATGAAAATATTTAAATTTGAAGAAAATGGTCACGGATTTTCAGTATAATTTTTGTCTTATACTTATTATATTTGTTTTTGTTTATTTTTAAATAAGCATTTGATATAAGACAAAAAAAAATTTATGACACGAAGAAAAAATAAATTGCAGGAGGCACAAAGATAAAAATCTGTTTGCCTTAGCAGGATATGCTAAATTTCATACTATTCGCTTACATAGCTACTTTTATACTTACTTCTTTCAATTAAATAAAGGTTGGCAATTATTTTTGATTTGTTAAAGGGAGCAAAAAAAAGTATGTATATCTTAAAATTTTGCGGTTAAAAAAGATTGTAACCATCAAATAAATTTCACTTCTCTTCCACTTATTTGCTGAAAACGGTAATCATAATATTGAATAAAAGGTGGATAGATATAACTTTTTTTATTTTGTTTCTTATACAATTTTTGGTTGCTCCCAAATTGTTTAGATTATTTGAAAAAATCAAAAAATGCATTGAAATATGATATATGAGACTTGTAGTTTCAGTTATGACGGTACACTGGTGCACTGGTACACACATAAATTTAAATTGGATGTCGAAAATGCTTAAATGTGTCTAAAAATTCAATATTGTGTAAATTTTATACTTTATTTCACACTTAAGTACCTACATATTTATATGTAATAAAAATAATATCTGTATACTCTTATTATATGTTTATTATTATGCATGCCTATCGTGATGATTAATTCACCTTTCAAAAAATATTTCTATATTATGAAAATATAATTTATATGCATTAACATCTTTTTGTGTTAAATTTAAAAATTGTTATAGTCCAATTATCAATCGCGTACACGTTTTACTAATTCAGCGTTTTTAGTAATTTTAAAATGTATTTATTTTTATATTTTTGAACAGAGAGAAAATTGTTAATCAATAAATTAGTAATAGTAACCATACAACCCTTTACCATAGATAGCAATTTATATACAGATACATATGTTATGTAAAAAGGACCTATTGTTATGTGACTTATGTGTATTATGTGTTCTTCTATATACCTTTTTTAATTTTTTTCTTCTACCTGAACTTTCTCAGTCCTTAAAGTATATTGATTCGTTGTTTCCTAACATTCAGGAATAACGTATCAAAAAATCAGAATGACCACTTTATGGGAGCAAAAATTAAATATAATTTTTTAGGCTGGACTAATTCCTAAATTTTAATATTGGAATATTCAATAAATAAATAAATAAATAAATAAATAATTGACCAATAATATTAAAATTTTTGGCGTAAGTTCCAAAAGATACCTGATTTTCCATATAATATTATTTATAAAAACGAAAAAAAAAAATAAAAGAAAATATTTCGATATTTATGGAAAATAAAATAGCAAACAAAAATTCAAGAAATTTTTGAAAAACTTTGGAATAACTTTTTGTATTCACACGATTTCAATAAATTGTCTACGGATTAAAGTTTTATTTTCTCAATCCAGCAGCATAATAATATTTTTATTTTTATGATTATTATTATGAAATAAAAAAAAATTTAGAGAAAATATTTCTTTCGTAATAATAAAATAGAAAATTATTTGAAACAGGAAATTCATTTGTTATCAAGTTTACAAGAATTAAATTAATTTTCTTAACGAATACGAGTATATTATAGTTTTCTTATTAATTATAGCTTTAGCGCGCGTGGTTACTTCGATTATGATGTATTGGATTCTTATGCCACAATTTTATGATTTTATCTTTATACAGCTTTTGAACACATCTATTACATATGTCGATTCCCGGTCCAAGAATAAATGTAAATTTAATTTGTAAAAAACTTATAAATTTGGTTCTTTATTTAATGTGCATTTAATGTGTAAATCTTAACCCAACTCAACCAGAGTTTTCAATCAAATTCAAGCCCACGATCACTACTGAACGTTTCGTTAGTAAGCAAAATTCATTAAGTAATTAACAAAGATTGTTATATACAATTAATTAAAGTTCATTAACTTATATTAAATTTTCGGCAGATTCCGAATATATTTGCGGGCAGAGCATTAATAAATAATAAACTTCAGAATGATCTTCTTCCTATATAAATTATATACATACTGACTTTTTTATAAATTTTTTTTAATTTCGCTGAAATCAAGATATGAAAAATAATGATTTAAATAAGTAAAACAAAAAAAAACCATTATGCATACATTAGAAGAATGTCATGTTGGCATTATTTTTTTAAGAAGGAAATGTTCATCTTTTGCATAAAGCGAAATACATAAAACAACAACAAATTGTATGCTTATACATATAGCATATAAAACCCAAAACGATTAAGAAAATGCACTTTAAAAAATATAAAATTTTTATAATATTAAAAAAATCGTTATTATAATAAAACAACTAAAACATATTATTTCATTTCATTTTATTTCTGTGAAACATTAAGCAAATCTTTATAATGAGATTTTTTTATTTCTATTTTTTTTTGCAATCAAATATATAATTTATGTTTAATTTCTATATGAATTATACATATGTACAGTCATGTGTTAGGTAATGTTGAATGCAAGAAAATTATTGAGTTTCTTTTAGTTTGACAACAAGTTTTTATATTATATATAAAAATGTTTCATATTATAATGACTACTTAATCTTAATGCAATAAAAATGAATCTGAAATAAAAAAAAATAAAATAATTTAAATTAGTTAAAAAATCTAAGTTCAATATATGAATACCATCAAGGTTATTTTATTTATCCAGGAAATTGCGCGCTTATACCTACAATAAATTTTTAAAACTTTGGCACAGTAAATTTGACTATCTGAATAAAAACTACAGTAAAAATCGATTTTCTAAGTTATTTCTTAATTTATTTTACTGCAACTTACAGAGACACAAGATATTAATTTTATCGATCTATTGTAAAAGAAAATCTTGAAAAAAACTTAAGAATTGTGAATAATTTAATTTGTTTTACATTCTGTATCTGTTTTTTGGCAATATTTTTATTAAAATCTTGGTTTTTAAACTTACACATAAAGTTGAAGAAAAAATTTGATAAATAACACTCAAAAAAATTATAAAAAAATTTTCAAGATTATAAAATGCTTTCCTAAATCTAAATTATACCGCCTTAAGATTTTTATTAAAAAAATTATTTTAAAAAAATTTGGCCTTGGTTTTTTTTAAATCACAATGTAAAAAAAATACATTTTAATGTCACTCATGATGCAAAACAAAAAATGCAATAATTGACGTCGTCGGAGAATAAATAAAGATAAATAAAAATAATTGTGCTCAAATTTATTAATTTATTTATATTCATCCAATAAAAAAAAAACTAGAAGAAACTTGTTTATAAAAAAATGTTTGTACCTACTGAAATCTTGATAGTTTTCAGGTTTCGAAATTTTATTTAATTTTATATACATTATGTAAAGTATAAATTCTAAATTGCTGTGACTTCAAGTTCTATTTATAAATACTGTAACCAAAATCAAATATTTCTTGATAAAAGTTGTGGATAATTTTTCTATTGCATATTAACTCAATATTATTTTAAAAAATTAATTCTTAACTAAAGATTAAAATAAATATACAAAAAATGCAATAAATGCGATTCTTCTAACTTTAGGCCAATTGTGCTTACTTCTCTTCTTTCCAAAGTTATGGAACAAACTTAAAAATACCTTGAATGCAACAAATTGCTCAGTAAACAGGAATAAGGTTTCGCTCGAATAGGCCGACTGATAATATGAATTCATATATGTCCCAAGGGTGTGTTCTTTTCCCGACTTCTTTTCTAATTTGCATCAACGATCTTCTTTATTAAACCCTATCCACAGATTCGCCGATGATATAGAAACTTCGTAGCGTTACTAAAATTTTCCTGATTTAATTTTGTAATTTATATTGGACTTGAGTGAAGCTGATAATAAAGTAAATAATAAATAAAATATTAAGTGTAGCTAGGATAACTATTATTCTATATTTGTATATTCTATATTTCATTTGACATTGTCGCAACTATTTATACCGATGACAAATAACACTGATTTTTTTTTTCAATTTACAAAAAACATATTTATTAAGATTAAAATAATTAAACTTAATTTATTCTATATATCCCAGTTTTATTAGCCAAAAACTAAAATTAAGCTATATATTTTGTTAATTTGAAACAAATAGTCTATTAATTTCAGTTTTGTATAGAAACAATAAAATTCCCACGTACCATTGTAAATACTTACTATGTATATACAATATATACATATATGATACTTCAATTTTGATTTTTTTTAATTATCTTAACGGAAAGCACAGAAACAAGAAAAAAAAGCTTATTGGTGTAATAACCTCCTACGAATAAATTCATCTGATTTATATATTTTTTAAATATCATTAACCTTTCAGTATTTAGAAATATCAAACTTTTTAAATCTTTCTTAAATAGTTTATTTAAATAAAATATTATATATATAGGTATATACATTAAGAATTATAAAAAAAAGTTTTAATATACATTTTTTCAACTTTACTACACTATTTAAATGCAAATTTTTTTCGTTTAAATTAAATAAATCAATCTTGTTCATTGTTTCGAATTGTGATAAATTTAATCGGTTATAAAACAAGTCGAAGCAAAAGTGTATGACAAGCCATTTAATATGTTTAAAAATTGAATAGATATACTACATCATTTTTAAACAAAAACAAAAAATAAATAAATCTTAAGAATTAAATTTTCTTAATTATTGTATTTAGATAGGTATACTTAAAATTGGTCAGCACAGTTGATCTGCAAGTTTTCTACACAGTTCTTCTTGTTTATTATAGTTGATTATTATAGTAGAGATAAACTTAGTTATTTGTAATAAATTTAATTTTTAATTCGTTTAAACGAACACCAAGATTTTTAGAACTGAAAGCTACATGAAAAGAATTTTTATAAGCTTTAAGTTATTTTACACAATAAAATTCATATTTGACAAAATTTCTGAAAATGCAAGGACTTTTTTAAAAATTTATTTATTAGTAGTTTGAGTGAGTGTCTTTATGCTTTATTTTTAATATTTTTCCAGTGAAAATTAATAAATTAATTTAATAAAGGTTATTAATGCCTGGAGAAATGTGCAGAAGACAAATCAATAATCAATTAAAATTAGAAAATTTATTTTACTATTAATGATTTCCTGTAATTGAGAATTCTCATAAGATATAACAAAAGAAAAAGGTGAAATTTATTAATTTGTAGGTTATAAAATGATATAATTATATAGATGAGCTTAAAAAAACTTATGCTATTATGATAAAAATTGCATAATCATTAAATTTAACTATGACTTAATAATGTGTGTTTATTAATTAATCAACCATAAGTTTGGTTAAGGAATAAATTTTTTACTATTTTTGTACGAAATTAATGACTGCATTATTTTTTTGATTTCTGCCCGCCAAAAAAATGGCTAGCCCATAGTTAATAAATCAATAAAAAAATTTATACAAAATATTAGTTTTCTTTCATATATTTTTCCAAGAGAACAAATTACTAAAAATGATTATTTAAATTTCAAATTATATTTGATTAAATTTCAGTCACATGGCAAAATTGAATATATTTTATATTATTGATTTGTTTTTTTTTTTCGAAGAAAAAGCTTTGACCTGTTGGAAATTAATGAAATTAATCATAAATTAAAATATAATTGCATTTTTTTTTGGAATCTTAATTCTCAATGCTGAAACTAAAATCTATAGTTAATTTGCAGTATTTTTTTGGTGAGTTAAGGTTTATTGCTTTTTAATTTATATCTTTTGTCAGCGAAAATAAAAAAACAATTATTGCATTTCTTAAATTTCAGTCATAACATTAAATAATTACATATAGGTATATAAAAAATTACGCTTCAAAGTATAATGGTTATCGGCAAAATATACAATACGAATAACATTCAAATAACAATTATGCATAATCTGCCTTTATTTATAATATTACCTCGCATTCAGTTGATCAAGTCGTAATTCATATTAATCTCTAAAATATGGAATTTGTAATTGGTTTTTTTTTGAATAAGTTGTATTTGTTCACAGATAAAAATATGCTATATAATCCCAGTTTTTCAAATTCTAATGTTTCTTAAACTTCAATTAGGAAAATTTGATAATTAATTTCTAAATTTCAAATTTAAAAATTAATATAAAATACTATCGAAACCCTCATTGGTAGCTGAAAAAAAAAGCTTAAAATAAAGATCTAATCAAAAGTTTTCCAACAAAGGTAATAACTATAGTTTATTGTAAATAAGCACATTAAAATTAATTACTAAAAAAATTATCAATTGATTCTAATTTTGAAAATCATAACAATATACCTAGTGCCATTATTCATGTTCGTGTAGGTACTAAAAAATTAACTTGTACACAAAACATATAATATATAAAGTTTGTTATTATTGTAGTTGGAATTTTAACAATGGAAAAACATAACTAGTTTTTCGTATCAAAATCCTGTTCGAGTGTTGAATTAAAAGTTGATTTAATAATAAACAATGAATTGTTTTACTTCCGTACTAACCAGTAAAATATTCGAAATAAAAAATACATAACAATAAAATATACTTATGTACAAAATTCAAAAAAAAATCAAAAAAACCATTTTATGTCATTTTCTTTATCATTATTATTTGTTAAAATTTCACTGAAAAAATATATCGCGATAATTTTATGCAACATGGATATAATGGATATAAACAATATATTTGAACTTGAATCGATGATAACATAATTTATTAGTAGTTTGAGCCAAAATTAGTCATTAAAAGAAAATTATAAAAAGGTTATTTCTGGATCAATGTAATCATTGCCATGGCTGCATTACGTAAACTATTAGATCATAACTAAACGAAAATTTTACTTCAAACACAATTTTTTTTTAATTATTTTATGTTTTATTAAAATGTTTTATATTTATTAAAATGATTAAAATAATGTTACTAAAATTTCTAATTGTTCTGAATATTATATTGTTAAATAAAAATTCAAACAAAATTATAATAATTTGTCTAATAGTATTTGTAATTTAATCAAAATTATTTAGCCAACAGATTGAAGAAATTATGGATTTTATTATGGCTCATCATATCGTTTTCCAAGTTTGAGAACTTTTTTTTTCTAACCTAGGTCAATAAGATAAGAATTGTCAATAGTTTACAAAAAGGTTTTCTGAAGTTCAAAAAGACACAAACAGTGGTGGCTCAAAAATATTTTTTTTTCCTCGCGCCCTAGGCAATCTATTTGTGGCGCCCTCTCTACCAATGAAAACAGATATCTAAAGAAAATAACCTTGCTCCATGAAATTGTTCTTAGTGAATTTAGGGTAAAAAAATAGAGTTTAAAAATAATATTAGTACATATAATGATATAATTATTTATTATTAAAAAAGTAAAATGGTATGTATAATATTTAAAATGATATATATTTTTTTAAATTTTTTTTTCTTATTTGATTGTCCACCTCGTTTTCCTGATTAGAGTTTTTTTAACTTTGTTATTTTTATCTATTTAAAATTCTGTGAAAAGTCATGGCCATCTAAGAAATACTTGATCAATTTCAATTAAAAATTTCAAAATTTGAATATTTTGTTTTTATGTTAAATTTTTAAAAAAGTAGCTTTTATTTTTCTCTTTAAAATTTTTTGGCGCCCTCAACAGTTTATAAAAAATCGTATAACTAAATCAAATATCTTTCGTATATCTCTCGTATTTTGGCGCACTCCACAGTTTAGCGCCCTAGGCGACCGCCTAGGCTGCCTATATGGTAGAGCCACCCCTGGACACAAAACCATTGCTTCCTTTTCCTCAAAAACTTTTAAATGTTTTTGGAAGACTATGTACAGAAGCTATCAGCATCACACTATTGATTTTTGTTTTGCATCTTGATTGATAATGAATTTATTAAATAAAAAATATCTATAAATGTTTCAATCAAGTTTTTTTTTAGAAAAAAAAATTAGTTATGCCATATTAATTTTTTATGTTGTTGCATAACAAAATATACTTACATTGATGTGTAAGTTAGTGTTGAAAAATATCTCATATTTTGTTAGATTTATGAAAATATTCGTTTATTACTATTTCTTTTTTCTGTTATACAGTTTTGATTTTTTTTTTTTTTTTGTAAAAACCTTTATGTCTTGATGATGAATTATTATCAGTTATAGCTAAAGGCTATATTATAATTTATTTCTTAGTGTGGCTTGTTCGTTTTACCACATGAAGTAATTAGGAAGTAAATTCACAGAACTTGAAAGAATTTTTTTCATAACATCATATTTATAACATCATAGTTTTATTAGTATCTGTATATGAGCCGTTTATTTTGAAAGTGGTTTAAGTCCATTTGTTCTTGTATTGAGATATTTAAGGTTTTGTGTTTGAATTGATTTAAAAATACACATTAATATTTCCATAAGCTAATTTTCAAGTGTCGAAATCAAAGCGGTTTTAATGATACTAGACTAAAATTGTTTATAAATAAAAAGAAAATATATACTATTGTGCTTATTGTTATCATTAACTATTTTTTTTTTTCAAAAATGGACTTAAACCACTTTCAAAATAAACGGCTCATATCTATTTATCACATATTCCAATATATATAGATAATCATTTACATATTCTATATACAATTCATGACCTATTCTATTTAAAAATGTTCATTCAATATCTATATGAAATGTACTTGTATACATTACTCAAATACGGAACAAATACTATATGAAATATTTATATAATTATTATGATATCATCATAATTATCTTGGTATCATCATAATAGATCTTAAAATTGTGTCCATAGAAAAGAAATAGACAAATTCTCAAGCGTTATATTCCTAAAACTCATCCTCGACGAAAATAAAGAAAAGCTACTAACGTACTATGTGTAACTTTCGTAATTTTTCATAAATCACTAACGAAAATTCTCTTTTGTAAGGTTTTTTTTTCGTATAGAATAAGTTGTGGAAAAATCGTAATAATTATTAAGTTAGAAGAAGCCGTTGAATTTTTAACTAAATTACATTTACATAAAAAAAATCGGTCCACCTTAGGAGCAGAATGTTAAATAAGCATTTATTTTCTCTTCAGTTAAAATTGTAAATCTAAACATTATTGTCAAAAAATTAATTTTTTTTTTCTGTAACTTGTGGAACATAAAGAAATCTTTCCTCATCATCAATAACGCATATTATTTACCGTTTAAAAAAATATGTAAATAATATTTCAATATAAATAAGATATGTACATATGTATTCATAACATTATAATAAAATTTAAATAAACGCTTTTAAATGTAAAATTATTAATGAACATTTATAAAAAAAATTTCAACACATATTTCAAAATAAATCAATCAAAATGACAAAATAATGTCAAACTTACTTTGAAAATTTTACTATAAATACATATTGAAATTTTATAAGTTCATGTGTTTTTATGTTTATGGAATTAATATGAGAAAGACTTTCCGATTATAAGTCCGATTTATTTTTTATGTATTTATTCGAAAATAAGTCAAAAAGAAGTTTTGCTTTTTTCTTTACTATTTCAGCTGAAGTCTAAAGCTACGTAAAATCCATAAGAATCAGCGAATTACTATATGAAACTACGAATTTCATAGTAATTTAAAAAAATCACGAAATATGTTCAAGGTTTTCACATGAGATTTATCTACGAATTTTATCCAACAAAGCTGAACTAAGACTTAGCTTATATGCAAAGACAATTAATTACATTTGTATAAGTGTGAATTAAGGTAGATATTACGATATTTAAATAAGAAAAAAAATTTAAATAAGTATTGATTGTAATTTCAATTAAGATTTTTGACAATGCAATAATATGAAAATTCTTAATTTATCGAAAACACATTAAAGTAAATAGAGGAATATTAGGTTTAACTTTAACTATACCAAACCCAACTTTACTTTATTTTGTTTTGATATTTTCTGTGTTGAATAAGATGTACAAGAATATATAGATAAATTCCAAAACGTTGTTGTTTCTCTTAACATAAGTAACAAAAAAAAACTACAAAGAAAAACTTACAACAGATGGGATCAGTATTGCGGTCTATAATGATTATAAACTATTTATCTCGAAATTATTTCAAAATGTATTTTTTTTTTATTTTACTTTAATTTTTTTTTTTAGATTGTAATTAAAAATTTAGGTGTAAGTACTTTGAACTATATATATACCCAAACCCATATTAATAAAATCTATTTAAGTACATATTTCTATTATCTTCCGAAATTTGGATTAATGTGCATTAACTATTTTATATAATAAATCTAATTTTCTATTGATATAAAATAATAAAATGTAGGTGATTGTATATTTGTAAATAAAAGTTTTTTTCACTAAGATTTTTCAATTCATTACTTAAAATGAAAAACCATATAAGTGATTAATATTTATTAATTAAGTACACATTAAGATTAGTTCCTCATGTTTTCGTTTTCATAAGTCATAATTAATAATAGATATTGGAATTTTTAACCTTTCTAAACGCATTTTTACACAAAACATATTTCAGGTCTCAAAATCTTTAGATGTGTGGAGTTTACTTTTGAATTGTAGGCCGGCGTTTACTTTTGAATTGTAGGCTGGCAGTATATAAAGTTATAAATTTAACGATGTATTTTATTGTTCAATTGACGACAATTTTTTGTGTTTCTGAGTGAAAAAAACATAATAACCTAATTGATTATAGAATTCATATAATATTTCATTTTATCTTAATTCCATGTAAAGAAATCAATCACTAAAATGATAAGATGTTTTATATAAAGGGCAGAGAAACGTTAATTCATTACAGTTTCAACGAATAAGCGAGTCTTGTTAAAATTACTATTTTTTTAATTAATTAAAAAATGAAACTACTAATAATATTATTTGTTGGATTTTGCATATTTTCAGTAAGTATAAATCGCTCGAATAAACTTGAACACTCTACTGTTTGAGCAACTCAAATAACCATTCAATCCTAAAAAAGATTCAACTCAAAAAGGTGAACTTTATTGACAAAAGTTATGTAAAAGAGAACTGTTTAGCCTGAAATTTGTTTCACGATCAAAATATTTGTATAATATGATTGTAGTTAATTCGTCTGTTTGTTTAAAAGGTCCGATGCCAACAAAAAGAAGAAAAAAAAGGTTCATTAGAAAAAATTGTTAACGATGCGTTAAATAAAATTCAAAATTTTATCAATAAAGTGCTAGACCAAACCAAAAATATGGTAAAAGAAGGTTTCAAGGATATTCGACAATATACAGATTATGTAAAAGATTTAATTAAAGCATCTATTGATATTATCAAAGAAGTAATAGAAGAATTGAAACAAGAAAGTGAAGCGGCAGCTAAATGTTGTAAAGAACAAGAACCAGAACTAGAAAAAATTCGGAATGAAGTTGAATCAGAAATTTCAGCTTGTGATTCAACAGCCTTTAATAGATTGAAAAATATTCTTAACGAGACAAACGTGCAACTGGAGCTTGAAAAAGTCAATAAATATGCTGAAGATCTTGGTAAAATTGTTGGCGATTGCGTCAGAGATCATCCATTCACTTCTTTGTGGTGTGTTACAAAAAGGGTGAGTGATTTTAAGACAAACAATTCAATTCAAAAACTAAATTTTATATTACATGAAATTTTTAGGTAAAAAATATTTTCTCTAGCTACTTAAATTTAACCAAAAGCATTGCCCATAGTCTAATTGAAACCGGAAAAGTTATATCTGAAATTGTTAACGAAGACAAAACTTGCAAGACTACTGCCACGGAAAAATTGGGAAAGAATCTAGAAAATATTGAACGCAGAATTAAAGAATGCATAGCCGAAAACATTCCTCAACTTTAAATTCTTAAGTAAAAATGTTTATTAAATATACATATTTGGATTACAATAAAGTTTTATAAATATCTGTTCTGTATGTTTTATTATAAAGCAATATAATCAAGCATATTTTATTAATACATCACAGAGCAGATTTATCATTTACAAAAGCAGAGGTCTTTTTGACTTTTAATTAAATTGACGAATATTAGATCGAATTTAGGAAAACTTTTTAGCAACAACAATGTGAATTAAGTCTTGATCTTTTATACTGAATGTTTATTGTAAAATAAAATCTATATTAAATCTAATAATAAAACATTTGTTGACCCCATTAACGACCAATTTTCATATTTTCTAAATATGGTATGCAATTTTTTTTTTCGATATTTGATTAAAATTTTGACAGAATCAAATAAAAATCAAATTAGAAGTCTTTGGAGTATAATAGTAATCTATATATAAGCAGGGCTGGACTGGGAATGAATTTAGGACCGGGAAATTCAAATTTTTCTTAATAAAAAAATTTTCTCACACTTAAAAAAAAAATTAAAAGAAGAGATTACAATTTTAGACAACGGATTTTGGCACGGCCCATCGGGAAACTCCCGCTAGTTTGTTAGGCCAGTCCAGCTCTGTATATAAGTACATATTTTATTCATTTTCCTATAATTGTAATTTATTTTATTTGATAACATACGTACATATTTATTTTAAATTAAGATTTTCGTTGAATAAAATAAACATGTTTGGCATCGAAATTGAAATATGATTATTTTATTAATGATGTAATTTGATATTGTTTAAATATACCTATAATAGCGAAATAAATCCCAACATATGAAAATCACAACTATCTAGGTATTAAAATATTCACATGATTTATATTTTTTGAACGGTAGTCAATAACGAAAACATATTATTTTTTAACATTTGTTTTCACTTTTTTCTTTCTTCATCTATATTAAATAGTATAGTAGGAATAAAAATATCTACATTGTTATAAAATGATTGTTATTTTCTTTTTACAAAATAATTATGAATTCCATTGAATAGATTCCGTAGGACAATGAACTGTAATATTGTATGTATTTCTAAAAAATATCAGAGAACAATTAAAAAAAGTATTTAATGTAGGATGTAGCCAAGCCACACAATTTGGGAAGCATTTTCTGCTAAGCAAAAATAATTTTAGCAAGTGTTTTCTGAAATTTTTAGAAGATTACAATATTTGATATAGACGTAGAAAGAATATTTATTTCAGTGTTTTATCGAGAGAAAATTGGTCAGAAAAAAAAAACAAAATTAAATTATCATAGTGTAAGACGTTTCCCAATCCAAGCATATACTTCTACAAATAAAATGTTTATAATTCCAACATTATGTACATTATTGTGTATATTGTGTATATATCTAATGTTTATCTATATTCTACACTATATAAATTAGAATTGCATACAATAATATTTTCTTATTTATGACTGGTGCATTTTGTTTTGCATTGTTTGTTAACTGCTCTATCTTTTACATTTCAAAATATTACAATTTTATTGATTTTTTATGTTTTAATGCATTTCTTTGGTTTAATGTATATTAAGTACATATTTTTGATAAAAAAATCCAATAATTGGAAGCCTGAATGAAAAAAAATCTCAAGAGAATATTTTCTTATGTACTTTATTTATATTAAAGTGGAATTCTTCTTAATTAGTTTAAGCCTAAGGAATTATGAATTCACAGAAATGGTTCAAGGAGCATAAAATGACGTTAAAAATTATATATTGACATTTTTTTTATTCAATTAATTAACCAATTAAGGATAACTATAGATATTGTATTGAAATATTTGAAATTTGTGTAGTCTCGAGTGGTATTTAACAAGATATTTATTTTAAATAACTAACTATGTAACAGAGGAATAAGATATCTCCAGCTTCCCAATATGCAGGCATGCATAATAATTATTTATTATATGTTTAATAATTTTTGAAATTTATGAATGTTATAAATTTTCTTAGGTAGGAATATTAGTTCATTCATGTATGAATTATTTATTGTTAATATGATACCAATGAAAGGAAAATGCTTTTATGTTTAGAAAAAAATTAAAAAACTTTCACATGTTCAGAAAAAAAAAAAAGTGTTGTTAAGACATTGAGAGAATCCAATTGCCCCAATTGGTGTCAAATTTCACAAAAATTATTAGCAGTTAGTTGAACCTGTTATTTATTAACGAATTTATTATTAAAATAAAAAGCTCGAAAAACTCTTAATTCAAGAAGGTAAAAATAAAAAATTATAAATTTAACACATTCAATCCTTCGTCATTTTGTGCGGAAATGAAGTCAATATAAAGCAAAAAACCAGATTTTAATTTTTGTGGTCAAAAATTATTTTAATTAAAAAAATAATGACTCATACCTTCTTATGTCATGTAAATAATAAATCTTTTAAAAATCCCACATTGAAAATACATTTTATAATTTATAAGAAATAAAATCTAGAATGGATAAGTATATTATTTTTTTTATTTTTTATGTATTAGAAATTAACAAACGAAGGAACGAAACCAGCAACATGCTTAAAAATAGATACAATGAGTACATTTAATTTTAGAATAATATAATGTTCAAATGTACTTGAAAATGTTATAATTTGAAAAATTACATTTTTTTTTTATTTTTATTTCCAAATTGTAAAAATGTAGGTACCTATCAATTAAGCTAAATTAAACGTCAAATTTTTTTATTAAACCGAAGTAATTAGCACAAAGTCTTTTTCATGAAAGTCTATCCTTTTCACGAGAGACTGTTTAGAAATAAAATTAGCATTTTTTGCTCTTTCTTGATTTAACCACAAAGTCAGTCAGAATTAAATATCATAAAATAAAAAATACAATATAAAATATAATTTTGAAAATGCACCTTTTATATGGTCTTAAAAAAATGACATGAAACATAATTTTTATTTGATATAGTGCAATATATTTTGATGAATTATTATTATTGATTAATTCGCTTTCATATAATTAAAAATTAACATAAATGAAAAATGTATGCTGACTGAATGCAACAAATTTTAATCTGACAGAAAATAAATCAAGAGTCTAATATAAAAATTGTGAAATTTTGGAATATATGTAATAAAATGTGAAATAATAATTAATTAGTATAAGCAGCTTACAAATCGAAATTTTTGATGATAATAATTTACATAAAATTGAGTAAATTATATTATAAAATATGTTAGAAATTTATATAATTAAAAAATTATCACAAAAATATATTATTCCAATTAATTCAATATTTCAACTATTTACTCTATATGATATGTAATAAGAATAAATGTGAAAATGGCTTTATTAATGAGAGATATAAAGTTGTCCACGGTAGTTATCCACGATTTTACAGTATAGATACATATTAGCCACTTGGAGTCAAACGAAAAAGTTTTATGTAGAAGGGTTACGAAAAGCCGATTTTTGGATTCCTGCGGCCCGGAAAAATTAGCCAAAAACACAAGAAAGGCTTTCTGTTGGAGGCAGGTTATGGAAAGTCCGTGCAGCCCCGCATCGACAAGCGAATGAAATTTCATAATAATTAGATAACAAATAAAAATAAAATATTTTTTTGTATTTTCAACAACTGACTTAGTGCAGATCTTCGAAAAAAGCAAGTACTCGTAATTAATTCTCTAAATTGGATAATTAAAATTTAAATTGTTTGTTCAAATCTTATTTTTTATTTTTATTTTAGAGATTATTATCAATATTATGATGGCATTGAAATCAGTCATAAAAATCAATCCTAATAAATCATCATTATTATATACAAGTTCGGAATATCTATCCAATAATAGTTTTTTTTCCCATTAAAAAAAAATGTGAAAAAAAAACTTGAATTCATAACACTTTAAGCTTAAATCACAAAAAATAAAAAAGAAAATTAATTTCTTTGAAAATGAACAATAATTATACATGTGTATTAAAGAAAACATATATATATAATTATAATTACTATTATTAATTATTATTATTATTATTATTATTTTTGTTGAAAATAAAATTTCGTTATCAAATTCTTTTTCACGGTTTTAGTGAATTGTTTCCTCATTTTTACTTAACGTTTAATAGTAATTTTTAATTCAACTTGAAAAAGCATAATAATCGTTCATTTAAAAAAAAAATAAAAATAAAATAATAGAAAAATATTTTAAACACAATACAAGCATTTACATGTACATAAGTAAAGTATACATATTTTTTAACACATTTTTATTTAAATTTACAAAATTATGTTAACTTTGAATAAAAAACCTTATAATTTATATGTATTTTTCTCTTCAAAGCGGAATATTAATTCGATGAAAGTGAATCTTTATTATTATTTCACAAAATTTTTTAAATATATTAAAAATTAAATGATTTTAAAATTGAATTCCGCAATTCAATGAAATAAAAACAGACTTAACAAAGTGCATTTTTAATTTGGATTTTAAAAAAAAAAAGACAAAATGAAATCTGAATCATAAATAAAACTGGTTTCTATAATAAAAATTTATGAATTGCCAATTTTTTTTTAACGCTTTTTGATAAAATTTCATCCGATTAAATTTTGTAAGGCAATTTACTTACTGTGACAGACAAACAATCAATATTCTGTCTTTTATTTAATGTATATAAGTATAAAATTAGGAGATTAAAAGATTGGAAATCTTATTTTTAATTTAATATACACTCAGTTAATATAATAAATAATTTAAACATAACAGAAACTCAAAATTTAAATTATCTCAAAATAAAATATCGATATTCACTGATCGATTCATAAAACATAATTTTTATTTGATAGAATGCAATATTTTTTAATGAATTATTAAATTAATAATTTTTTTTGAAAATTTTATTATTTGGTACTCAAACTAGTACAACTCGTCGGAATGACTGAAAACATTATGGATAACTAAGAAGTAAATATAATAATCCTATAGTTATTTATGATATTTAAAAAAAAATTACTAATGTTCAATCAATTATTAAAAGTGAAATTGCCAAAAAAAAAACCTTTAATTTCAGAAATATAACATTAAAACTTACAAACTCTATATTTGATGTCAAAATTTTTAATTATAATACTTATAAAATACATAAAATAAAATTGATGAATTAAGTAAGAGTTGGATGGTGGTATTGATGAATTTCAATTTTTTTTTTTTTTTTTTTTCAAATAGCATTTTAATTAAGTGGAAATTTTTTAACTTCACAAACCATAATAAACAACAAAAATAAAATAAAAATAAGTAAGTAGTTTGTTTTTATATGTTATTTAGCGTTATTTTCGAACATAAATAACCATAACGGGTTATCTTAAAGCTTATATAGTCTGCTTTCATGAATCATAAAAAAAAAATAAAAATTAAAAACGTTGATATTGGAGCTTTTACAAATTTCAAATTATTATGAAAATTTATATAAAATATTTTTGAATAAAATACACTATATGTATGTAATTATATGTAAATCGATTTGAACAAAAATATAGAAAAAAAATTATTGCATGAACAAAAAATTTGTTTTTTATTTATTTTAAAAAATATATATATATATGTAATGTAAATTAAGATTATCAATTTTTTCCTTCATTTTACATTGAATAAGGAAAAAAAAACAGTTTAGTGTAATTGCTGCTTAATTGGAAATATTTTTTTTTCCTTTAAATGCAGAAGAAAAATGTATGTAGGTATCTGTAAAAATAATTTTAATTTCACTTTTATGAATTTTTCCACTTTTCTTTGAATTTATCATACTTAAAAAATAAAATTAAATTTTTTGGATCAACTTAAACATTAATTTGTTTTTATCATTTCCAATTCGAACCACTTATGTTTTCACAATAAATATAATTATGAATTTATATACAGTACAGTTTTTTTTCGAGGTATTTGTCTATTTATATTTTAATATATATACTTATAATAAGCCATTTTCAAAATAATAGGAAAACATTAAAAAAAAAATGTATATTTACTCTGAAGTCACGTTCTCATTATGTTAATGAGAAAAAAAAATTACCGTGAAAATACTTGTTTGCTTTTTAAAAAAAAGAAATAAAGTTTTAGTGGTTGCAGTTGTTGTTGGTTACTTTTAGGATCTGCAAATCGGAAGAAAGTTAACAAAAAATTAATGTTTCGAAAAATTTATATCAGATTTATCTCCCTATTATCGAAAAACTCAATGTGAAATGATATTTTTCGAAAATCCTATTTTCTATTCCGTCTAAGTAAAAATAGAGCATTCACTGGCTGGTTTTCATCGAAATAAGATTTTAGAAAAATTATCTTTTCATGGAGTTAATTCAGAAAAAGCAAAAAGGCCTATTAAAATTTTATAATAACCAATTGTCTGTTTGTTTTTTAAAATTTCAATAAAGATAATGATGCTCCCCAATTAATTAGTGGTTATATTAAGTAACCGCGTTAAGATTTTTAAAACATCTGAAAATTCAATTCCCAAATTCTGTTTTAACTCAAATAAAAATGGGAACTCTGTATATTATTGGATCATAGAAGAATTGCTCATTATCTTGTTAAATAATGTTGAAAATAAAGGTAAAATAAATAATATATAAATTATTTTTCTCTCAAAACTCTAGTTTTAATTTCGATAAACTTTGCTCGAGCAATCACCAAAAGATCATATGCTACAGCGTCATGCAGAATAAAAATATTACGTATCTATTTCTTATATATCATCAATATAAATTTTTGAATCAACTTACGGCATTGCGCTATACTATCATTATTTATATAATTTATATTATTACATGAGTAGAAATAAAAATTTGGATTTACACACAATACTTATTGAAATCAACAATCAACAGATAAGTATGTATTTATAAAATAAAACATTATTGAAAAACACAAAATTAAAAACATAATTTTCATTATTTTCCCAGTGTGAAATATTTCAATCAAAAAAATCTTACTAAAATTTTTTAATTATAATTTTTAACTTTCTTTCTGTCATTTAAATTTCTTTGAATTTTATGAGATTTTTCACAATGATGGACTTCAAGAAAAATAAATATCATTATTTATTAAAATTATTATTATAATAACAATAAACAGATAAAAATCTATATACATATAAACATAAATATGTACCTATACATTTTCCATACATACTTGTATTATAAAGCTGTGTGCGGTAAATTGTGGGAAAATTCAGAGTTAAGTTGTTTGAGAACATTTTTATTTTTTTCAATATATTTTTTAATTGTCCACTCTGCCTCTGACAGATATTATTCTACAGATATTTTGTTACATGGTTGTGTAATTATATTTATATTTTTTATAGCATTAATAAATTTCACAATCAAAAAAATTATTAAGGTAATGTATTCAAATAATAAAAAAAAATTTTTTTTAATAATATAATACGAAGGGTCTTACTTTTCAGATAATTTTGTTTTCGAGAATTTTTTTTAAGGACAAAAATTTTATATTATAAACCAAGAACTGCCAACTAAATATATATATCAAAATATTTTTTTTCGATAATTAATTTTAAAAAAAAATGAAAACCTCTACGGTGTTGTAACAGCAACATATTCAAAATGTACTCTACCATAACGATAGAAATATTCTGTTGCAATTTTCTGATGTTGCACCTTGTACATTTATAAAAAAAAAAATTCATTATAAAATATTCGCAGACAATTTTCAATTTGTTTGATTTTTTCCATTTTGAATCACTACTAAATATACACAAACAATAAATTAATTACATAAAATTACCATATTATATACAAATTTGTTTTTATAGCAAAGAATCTGCTAAATATGATAAATTAGATAAAGTAAATTTCACACTTCCATCTTCAAGATATCTAAAAATTATAGTAAATAAACTGTACTAAGTACTATAGGTAACTAAAATTTTATTTTTTCGAAAATTCTCAAATTAAAACGCTAAAACATAACAATTAGAATAAAAAGATAAATACATGCTTCAAAAATATTTCTTAATCAGAACCGCGCCGGATTTTTAAGTTTTTTAACAAGTAATAGCTGGAATTAAAAAAAATAATTTAAAAGCTTCGATCTAAAAAATTATTTGTAATATAGACTTGCCACTTTAATTTTTATATCATATCCTAAAACCAATTGGAACAAGGCCTGTGATGCCAGGAATTGCTGCAGTTGGAATATTATACATATAACACGGGCATTAAGACTGTTTTATGTAATTATAATGTTTGCATATAGTAGTGTATAGTTATGTAATTATGATTAGTAAAAATAACAATAAAAATTTAGCTGACAGAATTCTTTATTTAAATGTACAAACAAATTAAATCTTACTCATTTTTCTACTTAAATGGTTATCTTATGACACAGAAGAAATGAATATGTTTTCTAATTTTATAATAATTCTCTGTAATACTTATAATATTTATATCTCTAAAAATCTATATGGTAAAATGTGCAATAATAATTGCAAAATTTTCAAATAAAGTATACGTATATATTCATTTAATATATGCCATGATATAAATTTAAAAAAATAAATTATAGTAATTTCAAGGAAAAAAAAAAGACACAATGTTTAACAATCTTTAGGTTAATGTATAAGATGTTCAAGAAATTCCACCCACTATATTTAACACCATATTCATATACACATAAATAAATATACCTACATTATTGAAAAAATAAAGTGCAAATTATAAAGATATTTTTAATAAATAAGTACGAAAAAAAATTTAAATTAATTAGAAGTGCTGGCGCATATTATTTTGTAATTTTAAAGTAATAGGTATTTATAATATTATGAATACAAATTTAACAATTCAATTTAAGTCTTAAAATTAATGCAAAATTTTATTTATGTAATTATAGCAAATTAAAAAAAAAAAAGGGAAATAAAATTTGGTTTTTTATTTTTCAATGAGTGTATAATAAAAAATACTTAGTTTCTATTTTTCATTCTTTTATTTATAGAAACTTTAATCTTTTATTCAAGGTTTTTTTTTGGTGTAAAATGAAAGAACAAACTCAAGAAACAACTCAAGAAAACTAACTTCAATGTTCCCCAAATTTTGGATTTTTATGTAATGTTACATATTTATGAAAAGTTATTAAATAAAAAATGTTCATCAAATGGTTAATTTGTTTTAACCCTATTTTACGAGTTTTCAAGAGAACAGTTTAGAACTACACATTTTCATAAAAGTATATACGTAAAAATAACTTAGCCTATTATATGTTTAGTATTTCTAAAAACTTTAATTTTAAAGAAAAATAAAAATTCGTGAATTTACGAAGTATCATTATAATGAACTGTCTTATATTATAAAATCATAACAGCACAGTTCAACTTAAGCGGTTATTTCTTGTGATAACCAAAGATATAGGATGGAATGGAATAGAATTGAATGGAATGGAATTAATCCAACTTCTTGAAATATATACTTAAAATAAAATATTTTTTTAAATCAAGGATTTTTTTTTATAAACACCAATAAATTTTCTACAAAAATTCAACCTACTCACTCTAAATCTCTTATTTTTTAAAGAACTTTTTAAAAAGTAGTTCAAAATTGAGTAGGAAAAAATTGATACTTAACAATAGAACTTATAAGAAGTTGTTTAAGTTAAAAAAAAAAATTAAGAATATATAACGATCACATAATTACTTCTTCTTCTCAAAAAAAAAACAAAAAATTAACAAAAAAAAAGTTCAATGAATTTAATAAACTAAATATGGATAAAAAGGTTAACAACGTTATTGAATCTACACACCGACAGCATATTGCATATCCAAAAAAAGAAATAAAAAAAAACCTTAAATATTTATGTTAAAAAATATATATATATATACTTTTAATATTGTATTCAAATTACACCCATGTTTCCATAATAAAAATATTTTTCTTCATAATTCTTTTTGATTCAAATTTCAAAACTTACTAATAAAAAAAAAAACGTGGTATTTAACATTTGCGCAATTTTTTTCTTATAAATAAATATTTATTTTCAAAACCTAAGTATGTAACAAGATAATTTATCAAGGACCTGACTTTTAATTAATCAATATGAAAAGTAGAAAATTGGTATAATTTTAAACATAAGAGATATAAAATAAAAATCACAATAAGGGAAAATCAAAAGATTAATTAAAGATGCGATTAGGATGCGACTAACGATTAAAGCTGCGAGCGATAATTGCATATAGGAGAAATATGAACAATAATAAAAACATTGATAAGGAATAAATGAATTTTCGTTTGGGTGAATTATTGATTCGAATTAATTTTAATTAATTTTCAATCTAATTATTTGAGTTTTTTATTGCATTATATCATGCGCTGAACGGGTTCCAACATAAAAACCGCACAAAAAATGCTAATAACATAACCAACTAAATACAGGGAAGTCGGATACTAATTAAGTACCTAAAAAATTTAGAATATGCTTTAATTTTCAGGCAGCCTAATTTGATTGAGTTGGTTTTTAGTATTTTATAAATTATAATACTTTTTGTTTTTATTTTTTTTTTTTAATTTGACCTTAGTATGTTGCCTAATTTTATAACTTCGCCTTAAAGTTATAATGAAATATTTCCATTCATTCAAATTATTGATGAATGTGATTAAAACATAAATATGTGTATACATAACGTACCTACATATGTAGTACATAAATAATTTTTTAAGTTTTTGATTTTTCTTAGATTTTTTGTAAATATATAATTAGTTTAAATCATAATCGGAAAATTTATAAATTTTGCCGAACATTTTTTTTTTATTTTAATTGAACTTTAAAAAAATTTAAAAATTTTCTACTTTTAATACTTAATTTTTATTTTTAATTTTTTTTAATAATAAAATTAGTGCATTAAATTTTATGTGGGATTCTTAAATAGAAAAAAAAAATTAATTGCGAGAAAGATATTTTGATAAATATACTAATAAGGAAATCTGAAAAAAATTAGTTCATGAAAAAATGTGTACCTATGCAATAAATTTCTTCCCTGTGAAAATAAAATTAATTCAATTTCCTGATTTAATTCCACAATTAAAAATAAAATAAAAGTGCAAAAAAAAAAAACGCTAAAGAAAATAAAACTTATAAGAATTAAACTTACCCTTTCATAAAAATATTATTCCACAGCAAATTTGATAAATCCTTAGTTTAATATTTTGCTTTTACCTTTCTCTGTTGTATGGAAAAGGTATATAAATAAAAAACTCACAGTATCGAAGTTATTTTCACAAAAAAAAAAAGAAAATAATAATTAAATTCACAAAAAAAAAAAGTCTGTAAAAATGTCGATAAAACAAACAGCAACTTAAAAATTTAAATTCGTTGATTATTTTTTTTTCTTGCAATTCACTTTCACATATTAAAATTCGTAAATCGATGCTTTAAAAAAAAACAAGGCAGAAAAGTTGTTTGTTTTTTTATTTTATTAACATCAAAGTACCTAGTTGATTTTATTTTAGTAAATTTTATATGCATTTATGCTTAATTTTTTTTTTACTTTTTTTAATTCTCTTAATTGAAGTTAGTACTCTTATAAGTTTTCCATCATACCGTTGTTATTTTAATTAGGGAAACTTTATTATTTTTAATCTTATATTTTCTTTTCTGTCAAAGTCAATGTGTCTGGAAATTATTTATATTCTCTTCTTTGATATAATGTCAATTTGATTTTAATTTTTTTAAAGGTAAACAATAAAAAAATTAAAATGTATAATAAATTATACGTTTCTTCTTTTTGAAATATAATAAGTACAATATAATATATACAATAAAAAAGATAATAATAATTATATTTTATATTAAAATTAAATCACTAATAAAAGAAAAACCATCTAAAAAAACGATGTTAAAATCTATTTTATAGAAAAAATGTGTATTTCTTATTTTCCTAACTTAAGTACAAGTAAGTAAAATTTTTATTTTTTTTTTTTACTACTATTTATATAATATTTCTATTGAATTTCTACACTGTTACACTTTTCTGGTTTATGGCGCCCAAAGAATAATATAATAAAAAAAAAGAAAAAATATTCAACAATTGAGCATAATATTAACGAACAAAACCATATAAGGTGCTGAAAATAATCATCGATATCATAAAGGTAAAAAAATTTGTCTGAAAATTAAGTTCTTTTAAATTAAGATCTTATTTTCAAAAAAAAATGATTGATATAGTAAAAAATTTAATAATTTTTTTTTCCCTTATTTACACGCAATATTTCAACATTTCACTTTTGTTCTTTTATTTATATTAAGTATTAGGTATTTTATTTAAAAAAAAAATGAGAAAAACACATTTTAGATCTAAAGAAAATGAAATTTACGTATCAAAATGAATTCTCTTCATTCGATTATTTTTCGTCACTATTTTAGGATATTATTGGAGAAAGCATCATTGTATGTTTATCTAATAAAAATCTAACTATATGCATTTTTGAAAGTACTTTGTGGTCTTTGGCTTTATCATCGTCGGCCTTAACAGGTTTGTTTCTATTTCAAGTTAAATTGCAATATTTGAGTCAACAATAATGCAATTTACCTTATCTAAGCGCGAGATTATGTTTCACACTTTTTTTTTTTTTTTCTTTAACAAATAATGAAATAACAATTGGCGAAAAGTCCTCCTTTAACATTAAAAATATTTTTAATAAAATCAAAGAAAGTAGGTTATACTTAATACTGGAGAATTATATTAAAAACTACATACTTTTTATTTCGTTTTAATACCAATTTTGGTTTTATATTATATTGCAAAAAAAAAAAAAAAAATTTATGATATTTTTAACGATTTCTTTATGGAAATTTATTTATTTTTGTATTTTATTTTTTTAACTCAGTAAACTTCTGTTTTTAACAATTTTTATTAAATAAATTGATTTTTCGTATAAACAAAGTTTTGCAAAACATCTAACAAAAAAAAAAATTAATAAAATATTCATATCAAAAAGAAATTCTTGGTCAAGTTATGAATAAATAATTTATATTTTTGATATAAAACTTATCAAATTTATTGGTTTTTTTTTTCATATTAGTAAATCTAAAATGATATAAAAATTTTAGATGTAAGAGGAAATACCACAGAATAAGATTTTTATAAGATTTTAAAGAAAAATTGATGTTATTAGTAGGCACACGAAATGTTATTTTATTTTATGTTTGAACTTATTATTTATTTACTATAAATAACTAATGAATTTTTATAATTCCAATTTAAATTTGGATTTCTATGACCAAAATAAGTCAAACATGATTGTGCAAAATATTTTTTTTTTTTTTTTGTTTAATTAAAATTATTGCTTTAAATGTTAAATACATATATTTACATAACATTGACTTGTCTCTTACGAAAGATTCGTAAATAAATAACAATAATTGTATTATTTGTTAGTGATTGTTATAAAATATGCAAAAAAGTCTTTCACATCATATTTAAAATGGCAAAAAGCTAATATGACATACAATCGAACGTAAAATGCTTATGAAAATCGTATTCAACGAATATTCATTATTAGTTTAACTCGAATGCATAGGAAAGTCGATTTTTCGTTAGATTTAACGCTTTCATAATAACAACCCGGATGAAAATGTATTTAATAATAATTTATGAATTAATGATTACAGATTTCTTTGTATGCCAATCAACATGAAATATACTTTTGAAATCATGAAAGTTTTCAGATTCAGTATAATAATTAATTAATTATTAATTTATTTCTAGATATTTTTTTATGTCCCTATTGGTTAAGATACAATAACAATATTCTTGAGCCAATATATATTCGAAATAAAATATCCATCAAATTAAAAATTGAGAGATGATCTAATCCATTTAAAATAATCTTATATCTTAAATCCCATTCACAAAAATAAAATAACCAAATAATTTTCTAATGCTAAAAAATCGCATATTAGATATTATGGTCTGTCAAATAAACACATCAAATAACTTTATGTAATAAAAATAATTTGTTACAAACATTTTCCAAAGTTCAGAAAAGAAAATAAGATATTTTTGGATTTTTTAATTTAAAATTTTCAAAACAATTGTTATAAAATAAATTTTAACTTTCCACCGTTAAAATTTTATTTCCTAATTTCTTTAAAAACAAAATTGTTTTTCGAAAATCCAAGAATTCGAATTTTCAATTATTTTTTAATAGAAAAAATAAAAATAATGTTAAATTTTTTTTACTTGTTAATCCTTTTTTTTTTTTAATTTATGTTAATTAAACCCATAAAAAAAATTTTATTTATTGAAAAATATATTTTTTTTAAAAGGTTTCACTAAATTTTTTTTGCACTTCTTGCATTTTAATAATTTTGATCAAAATTAGATAAAAATCCACTTTTTTAAATAGAAAAAAACAATTGAAATTAAAAAATATTTATTTGAAAAATAAATTTTTAATTTTTATATTATTTTAAAAATATTTATGTTTATGCCTTTTAGACAATAAATTATGCAAAATTTATGTAATTTTAAGTCATATGAAACCAACAAACAAAAAAACTACCTACAGCTGAAAAATTAGTACCGTCCGAATATGTTATTGACTTTGGAGAGGCTCGAAAAACACTAACACTCTTCATGAGTTGAAAATTTTTATGGAATTAAAGTAAAAAAAAATATATATATAAAAAAAACTTACAAGATCATTTTTAAAAGAAGTGGTTTTTTAAGTTGTTTTAATTTAATTTTGTTTCAAACACAACATCAAATAGATTGATTTTATTTTGTAATATTTTTTTAATTTTGTTTAATTTAAGTTTATACAAATGATATTGTGATAATCTTTTGTACAATATTTTACTGTTAAATATTATTAACTTCATATGAGCTCGTCTTGAGTTGAAATAAGTAAATATCAGTAAATATCTCCCTTTGTTGTTAATAGAATTTTCACTTAAATAAATTTCAAAACTTAATTTTAAATATTTTTCCTCCAAAAGGCACAACTAAAATGTATAAGAAATTTTGAAGTTTCCGATTTATTTTTTCTTTTTCTTTTTTTTTTTTAATTTCTATTTTCTTCAAATCTTATTTGATCTCAATAATTAAAAAAAAATTAAAAAAAAATCGGAATAAATTTCAAGCAGAACGGAAAAATGTAGTTGTAACATATTAATATTTGCAATAAAAATCTGGTTTTCTTATATGAAAAAAATATAAATGTAAGTAATATATATTTTTAGCCACTTGCGTTTTATTGACTTATACTGGAAATTGAATGTTTTCATGTTTTCTGTTATGAGATATGAGAAAAAATTAATAATGGAAAAAAATGAACTTATATAAATGTAGCGGCTTTTTTTTTGTTGTATCTTTTATGTTTTTTATTTTTATTGTATAACATTTTGATGCATTTAAATGGGAATATATAATACTTATATACAATAATTTAAATGGGAGATCATTACACCTCTCTGCAAGACTGAGAGTTATTAAAATAGGTGACAATCTGACATTTATTTTTTCCATTTCCAAATTTTAAAAAATTCTCTCTTATAATTTATTTTAAGAAAAATTCTGAAATTGATAATATTTTGCATAAGAATGATGGTTTTTCTCTATGAACTTGTAGAGGCAGTAATATTTTCACAGTAATGTGTAAGTTATTTTTAAATTGAACATTATAGACTGTGAATTCTTATTATTATTTTAAAATTTCGAAAATTTTACTTACATATTTTTAGTTGCTTTAATCGATTGTTTTAGCGCCTTAACTTCATTATTATTAATGACAAAAGTATTTTAAATTTTTTTTAAATTTGCACAAAAAAAATTTAAAATCTTTTTTCCTAATACCATAAATGTTGCATATTTACAGGCCGGTGCATTCGTTTGCAATTTTGCATTAACTTGCTGAAAAAAGTCAGCGTTAAATACGTTTCATAGTTTCCAAATTTAAGGTGGCTTTAATTTAAAGAAATTATAAAAAGACTTAGAGCCCGTTCCCAAACTGAGACTATTTTAGAAACTGAAAATTTTTTTTAATTTCTAGAATTTCTAGTTTTGGAACGACACGATTTTACAGCTGTTATTTTACAATTATTTTACAAATCAAGATTTTTTGACGTAAAAATCGTTCCGAAATGATATTTTATATTTTAAAAATCTGCAAAGGGAAATTTTAAATTTCCCATAACAAACTCAGTTTATAGGTGTACTTTTTAGTGCACCTCATTTTTAGAAAAAACAAAAAATTGAAAATTTAAGCAGACGTTGCAGATGATACAGATTAAATGTCAAATAAAATTGAATTTGTGAACGGCTTTAGGACAAAATTATTTCATTTTTTTAAATAACAGCAGTAAAATCGTGTCGTTCACAAATTAAAAAACCTGAAATATTAAATCCGATTTCAATTTTTTCAATAATCGCTAATAAGTGAAAAGACTCTTAATCTGTATCATCAGCAACGTCTGCTTAAATTTTCATTTTTTTGTTTTTTTGGAACGTAGTTCCTTATTCTACGCTCTTATGGAAAAATTTATTAAAAATTTGAACACTTTAGTGTCAGTACAAAGTGTCGGTACACACTCCGACGCGATCATAGATTTTGAGCGAGCAATGATTTTTTTTTTAGCAGCAGTTCCAAAAAATTTTGAAAATATCGCTGCTAAGCCGCAGCGACCAAAAATATGATCGCGTCGGCGTCTGTCGGTACATGATAAACAAAAAAAAAAAGTTAAAAAAAATTATTATATTTTTATTATATTTTTTTAGGTATTTTAATAAATATTGTGTTCTTTGGTTTGCATTAATAATTAATAGAAATAAAACAAAAAGAATAGTAAACATCCAATGAAATTTATAAAATTAAAATCCAAAATTCTATCAAAGTTATCTATCAAATTATCTGTTCAAAATAATTCCGATGTTTCACATCTATCAAACGTCCCGCCGGCTCTTGTATTTTTATTGAACTTTGTATGAAAATTGATAAACTTAAATTTTATTTCAATTTATAAAATATTTATAAAATAAAATATTTAGTAAATATTAATTTTTTATTATTAACTAATTAATATTTTATAGTTCAAATAAAATTTAGATTTTCATACTAATTTCAATGTTAATAAAAATCTTGTATCATTTTTTCAGTATTATTTTGCCAATATAAAGGCGCTATTCGGTACCAAGGCAAGTCAAGTCATCTGCCGGCGTTAGATATTTCGATACTTTGCCATTTTGGCTATGATATTTGTTTTTTTTTGTGTTGTAAACAACAAAAACAAAAAATTAAAATTTACAAGTAAATTAACGATACCTGTTAATTTTTTTAAAGTTTAAATAATGAGTCGACGCCGTCGCATTTTATATGATTTGATGAAAACTTAAATTTTATTTGATTTTATAAAATATTAATAAAATACTTAGAAAATATTATTTTTTTATTATTAACTAATTAATATTTTATATTTCAAATAAAATTTAGATTTTCATACTAATTTCAATGTAAATAAATTTAAATTTTGTATAATTTTGTCAATATAAAGGCGCTATTCGGTACCAAGTCAAGTCAAGTCAAGTCAAGTCAAGTCAAGTCGTCTGCCGGCGTTAGATATTTCGATACTTTGGCACGGCTGACAATTGTTTTTTTTTTTGTGTTGCAAAAACAACAAACACAAAAAAATAAAAATTTATAAGTATATTAACGATACCTGTTAATTTTTTTTAAGTTTTCTTTTCTGTACAAAATAATTCCGATGTTTCACATCTATCAAACGTCCCGCCGGCTCTTGTATTTTTTATTGAACTTTGTATGAAAATTGATAAACTTAAATTTTATTTCAATTTATAAAATATTTATAAAATTAAATATTTAGTAAATATTAATTTTTTATTATTAACTAATTAATATTTTATAGTTCAAATAAAATTTAGATTTTCATACTAATTTCAATGTTAATAAAAATCTTGTATAATTTTGTCAGTATTATTTTGCCAATATAAAGGCGCTATTCGGTACCAAGGCAAGTCAAGTCGTCTGCCGGCGTTAAATATTTCGATACTTTGCCATTTTGATATTTCTTTTTTTTTGTGTTGCAAAAACAACAAAAACAAAAAAATTTAAATTTATAAGTATTCACTTGTTTAAATCTCCAAATCAATATCAAATCAAATGATTTGATAAAATGTAAACAGTCCCTTTCGCGGCAAATAACGGTCCCTCTCGCGGCAAATAGTAATAGTTTTTTATTGAACGTTGTATGAAAATTGATAAACTGAGAGTCACAATTTCTAAATTGAGGACGTAATTTTCTGCATTCTGTATAATCTGCTAAAATCAACTACTTATAAAATAATATTTGGCTGACTGAAATCAAAAACTTATAATAATACGTGACCGACCGAATTTTCTTACCCATTTTTGCCGCTTTTTTCTTTTCTATACAATTTTAGTTTTTGAATTCACCTACAGTTTGTTATGGGAAATTTAAAATTTCACTTTGCAGAATTTTAAGAAGTAAAATTGAATTTGTGAACGGCTTTAGGACAAAATTATTTCATTTTTTTAAATAACGCAGTAAATTAATTAAATCCGATTTCAATTTTTTCAATAATCACTAATAAGTGAACAGACTCTTAGTTTTAGCTTTTTGAATTTTCGATGTCAAAAAAGATCTTCGAAATTCGAAAAAACAGTCTAAAAGAGCTCCTTAAAAAAGGTTTCTTTAAATGAAAAAAATGCAAAATTAGAGAAAACTGGGAAAAGTAGAAAAAAGTTTCTTTTTAAATTAATAAAATTTTGAATTGATAAAAAATGAAAATTACTTATATGTACGCTAAGGAACTACGTTCCAAACTGGTGTCCCATGACAGCTCTTTTGTTTTTTTTTTTTAAATGAGGTGCACTAAAAAGTACACCTATAAACTGAGTTTGTTATGGGAAATTTAAAATTTCCCTTTGCAGATTTTTAAAATATAAAATATAATTTCGGAACGATTTTTACGTAAAAAAATCTTGATTTGTAAAATAATTGTAAAATAACAGCTGTAAAATCATGTCGTTCCAAAACTAGAAATTCTACAAATTAAAAAAAATTTTCAGTTTCTAAAATAGTCTCAGTTTGGGAACGGGCTCTTATTTATTTTTGATTTTTTTCCCGGAAATAACTTTTGAACTAGGCAAGCGAAACATCGAAATTATATACTTATTGAAAATGTGCCTAATAAAAAACTCTAAAAGTCTAAAGCGTCTGAGAAAATGGAATTCATTGAATCATTCGTTTACGAACAATTTTGAAAATAATTGACCTTTTTTTACATTTTTTTCTTAATTTCCATCATAGGAACTAGTCCCATGATTTACAGAATAAATAATTAAACAATAAATAAAAAATTACCATTTTCTTATCAGTTCTAGAAATTTAAGAAACAAACATTTTAAGCCTATTTTGAGCCTTCTTCGTTAGGTCAAAAGTTATAATTTTTTGTTCGATTTGTTATGTAGATAATTGATTTGTTATGTAGATAATTGAGCCGTTTATTTTGAAAGTGGTTTAAGTCCATTTGTTCTTGTAATGAGATATTTAAGGTTTTGTGTTTGAATTGATTTAAAAATATACCTACATTAATATTTCCATAAGCTAATTTTCAAGTGTCAAAATCAAAGCGGTTGTAATGATACTAGACTAAAATTGTTTATAAATAAAAAGAATATATACCTTCTATTGTGCTTATTGTTATCATTAACTATTTTTTTTTGAAAAATGGACTTAAACCACTTTCAAAATAAACGGCTCAATTATTAAATCAATTTTTGTTAAAGATCTCTAAGAAATGGAATTTTAATCGTCTATAATGTACATTACTAACTTTAACTTCGTTTCGATTTGGACTACCTACCTGGATTATTTTTTTCCTCGATTTTAAAATTTTCGAATTAGAAAGATTTTCGTAGGTACTTAAAGATTACCATTACGCGTTTAAACTTTAAAGATTTTGAAATGAAGGCGTTTGGTGTTTGTAATAAAAGATTTTGTGGATATTGGATATTGGTACTAAAGATTTTGATAATAAAGATATCGCCATTCATGATTCAACATATGATTTCAATAAATTTAAAACTTATTTACTCCTGCATGATAACTGTCAGCCAGTGCAGAAAACTTTTTTTATGTTGTTTGCTTTATTTATTCTTACTTTGTTTACATTTAAAAACTGTGTGTGCAGACCAGCTTAAGAGACATGAAATCTTGAATGATTTTATTAAATTTCAACGATCCTAAATTTTTTAATGAATAGATAAGGTTGATAAGTAGGCTTGCCAGATAAAAATTTCTAAAAAAGCGTACCCACAAAAATTTAAGTGCATAAAAAAGAAAACAAAATATAAGTAAATGTTATATAATTGAATTGCATTTAAAAAAAAAAAAAATTGAATTAAATATAGCACCATTGCAAAATTTTTATTTAATATATGACAGAACCCTTTAAATAAACAAATGGGTAATTTGGCCTTTAAACAAAAACGCTGCATAATATAAACGAGCCAGCAGTATAATATAAACGAAACTGTGTTCGTAATACGAAAATGGTAAATTTATGTTTTCCTTTTTGGGGTATTTATTATCTCATTCGGTTTAAATTACAACAATTTTTAAAAATTTGTTTCAACTTTAAAAATAATCAGTAAAAAACGTACCTTTGGGTAGGTTTTCACAAATTTCGGGTATAACGTACATTCTTATTTTGTAAGCCAAAATAACGTACGGTACGTTTAAATAACGTACACCTGGCAAGCCTATATGATAAGGTAAATAAATTTTATTTGATTTACATACCTATAATAATTTTAAAAATCATTATAAAAATAAAAGGATTGAAATTGATAATGTGATAACTATTTTGATCCCCAGTTCGAATTAACCCAAGTTTAAGAAGCAGAAAACTTATGTGTCCAAAAAAAAGTCAAAATAACAACAACTAATGATGACAGAGAAATCTGATACTACCGATGAATTTAAATTAATTTGTGGCAAAAAGAAAATAAGACGAAAGCTTCATAAAAATAATTTAATTAAACAAGTAGATTCAACATCAGCTGACGACAATTTTGATATTATAACTTTTTACAAGTAAGTAAGGTACATAAACAAAACACTTTTGGAACGAATTAGGTATTATTAATATGTACTTATTCTTACTGCTTTCTTGTCGATTGTAGCAGTTTTACCTCAAATAGTACAACCTACTTAATTCCTTGGTAAACGTGGAAAGAATAATTTATTATATATTATTTTACATTAATTACCTTTATTTTTAGACGATTAAATAATCTTCGTGGAGAAATGAGAAACACTGAATATTTCAAAAAATCAAAAAATGAAATTAAATTAACTTTGAATGAAATGCAGACTAATGAATTAGAACAAATAGTATCATTTGGTATTGGTTCATTTATTAATTGTCAAATTGCATTACATCAGTTAGCTTACCTCATCGAATTGGTTGATTTTTTAGGCACATCTGTATCTATTATTTACGATCCTATCTTTACCAATGTAGAACGTCGAATTTTAGAAAAATTAAATTTTACTGTCCTTTCAGAGAATCATGAAGGGAAATATGAAATTTCAAATGCTGTATCACTATTATATTTACCTCACTGTCCTAAGCAACTAACAAATAATTTTCTTTTTAAGAATTGGTCAAAAAAAGCTTTGGAAAAAGTTATTTTAATATGCAACAGCTTCCAAAATTTAATTGATTCGACCCCAAAACGATTATTATATGAAGAAGTTAAATTTGTAATAAGAATATCTAAATTCATTAAGGAAATTCCATTGGAAAATTGTTATCCTTTCAAGGATATCTTTAATGATTTATCAATACACGTATTAAAAAGTTCTTCAAACGAAATCCCTGAAGATTTTTGGTTATTGGATGAGAACGATGCACCGAATTATAATGATATTGAATTAATAACAAAAAAAATAGAAAATCAAATAAAATTACAAAATACTTAAATAAGTCTCTCTGAAATTGCTCTAAAATATTTTAGGCAAAAATAAAACCCTTTTATAAATATTTTATATAATAGAAACGACTTTTTTAAATTATAGCACCAAATAAATGTAAACACCTATATAATTGTTTCTCGTTTAATTAGTAATAAAAATATTAATTTTGCTACAAATAAAATAGTTATCCAAATAAAGCGCCTTATTTAAAATATTATAAATTTTGTCATCAATCCGATTGAATTATCTACAGTTGTTAGGTCAAATGCATTGTTTCACTATTTTCGTTTACAGATTGACTCCTAATTTAATCAACGCTTTTAATTTATAAGCTCGCCGAATTGAAACCCCCATAAAATTCGCGGTCTGGTCCAACTCGAAGAAACGGTAATCCATTATTTTATTATGTAAAAAAAAAAAAAATTATTCAATTTGTTTAATTTGCCATAGAAAACTTTATCCTTCGAATGCATGAGAATTGGTTTTGTCGATGTGAACATGTTTTTTTAAACTTTAAATGACGAGTGTTGAAATTGTGATTTTATTATGTAAATATTCAATCTCTTTACAAGATTTTTGAACAATACTGGAGGTAATCGATAGCTGTTATTTTCATGGTAAAAAAGTTGTATGAACTTATTCGTCTGTGTATGTTATATTTGTCTACGGTTGTACACAATTTTATTGTGATATTATGTTTCATATCTGACAAATTAGTCTGAGCGTCAAATTTTCATTTCTCTGTCAATATTAATTTCGTCTAAATCTCGGCAATATAAAAAATACACAAATTACAATATAAACAATATAAAATACAAATTACCCACATTGGAAACTTTTTAAAAAATGGTATCAAAGAGTTCACATTTAAGTGTAAAACCTATAAAAAAAAGTAATATGTACATATTAAAACTTCCTCTGATCATTCATGAAATTTTTGAAACGCACTTTTAAATGTAACTTGATTTTATTATTTGATTTATTTAATAAATATTAAACAATATTAATAGCTACTTCAGAATTCTAAACATTCCTGTGTAGGTAGGTTAGGTACCTACAACAAAAATGAAGTTCTTATGAAAAAAGAATCTCATTTCATTACAGATGAAAGCACTAAGATTATAAACTTCATTTCGGATCAGTTGGCAACTTGAAACCAACTAAGTCTGCTGTTTCTTTTACGGATCTCTCTCCCTTCCCATGATAATCTTTATATATTTCGGCATGTTTTCTCAAACTTCTAAAATTTAAAAAAATAAATATTAAACTTTTAGAATTGTTTAATATTTTGAGCACTTACTCTAGGTAAACCGCATATGTCCGGCCCAAAAAATGAATTTCTTCTTTGGCTTTACATAAAGTTTGATCTGTTGTTTGATACTTTTTGAACTGAGCCAAAATATATTTAGATGACAAATTCTCCTTTATACATCCTCTTGAAGAACTCAACCTTAATTCTTTAAGTAATGTTCTTAATGTCTTCCCAGCAGACATTTCTTACCCTAAAAAATAAATGCATCTGTAAAATAACTTTATTTAAGATTCATACCTATAAAAGGTATATGGCTAAAGGATTATCGAAGATCCAACCAAAATGATTTAGATTATCTTCATGTTCATACCTACGTTTACGTACCTACTTACGATGGGACGAAGAGAACATACGAAAATCTTTCATTCCTTCTGCTGATTAATTTCGAAATTGTTTTCTACATGCAAGCAATGCAATTGCAATAAAATTTAATAGCAAAATACCTATCATTCTCGTTCAATGAAAATGATTGATTTTTTTAATTACCTTTTTTAAATATGACACCTAGATAGGTACAAGTACAATTATTACTAATTCAATTAATGTTGTTTCCCAAATTATTTATTATTTTCAACTTTTATTGATTTATGACGTTTTAAGTTATCTTTGCCTAGCGAAACTATTAAACCAAAGCCAACGCCAATTCTTCATTGGAATTGGATCATAATCGTACTCATACATCTCATACATAATCCATAACAGCTGATTTAGTTTAGTTCAAAATCTGTACATTACATTATGCATGAGCGTGATGTCTGCAAAACATAATAAAAATAAACAAGAGCAGAGCTCACCACACCAGGAAACTGTAACCGCTGTAAGAAATTTCACCAATGTCGCTTCAATACATAGCCGTCAATTCAGTGCTGGAAATAACATTAAAAACTACATTATAAATCTAGTTTTTGTCACAGAAGTTAGTATACATAGAATAAATCTTGAAAATATTTTGAGTCCAGCCTAAATTATGTTTTTGTCTCACAGCACACATTATTTTTGTTAAGCTTGATCTAACTACTTTAATCTTAAAATTTGAGGAAATTTGTTTACTTTCATAATAAAATCTAATTTTTAAATATTTCGTTGCAATGTTTAAAACTTTCTGTGGCCATCTAAATCATGTTCTAATGCCTTTGACCAACTACAATGATAAACGTATTTTCATTCATGTTGTTGAAGTAGTTTTCATAGTAAAAAAAACAGAACATGTTCTCCCGAAAACATGTTCTTGTTAAGGGGACATATTCAGTTCATGTTTTTGAAGTAGTTTTCTCATCGAAAAACAAAACATGGTTAAGTACACTTCTAGCCTGAGATCAGTTTGGAAGTAGTGACGTGATGAATCACCATATGTTGTAACCAAAGCTAGTAGGATAATTTTTTGAGATATTAGTCAAGCCAATAATAAGTAGGCGTTATTGTGTACTGGATATGCAAATTTTGACAATTTAATTTTTTAAATAAAACCGGAGATACACGTAACTGGTGCGTATAATGAATTAGCACGAAACTAATTGAATATCTATTTAACAGAGCCGAAAATAGTCGACTGTATCAATTCTGGGACGACTATGACCTTAGGAAATACAGGGAGAGTATATAAAGTACTGGAGAAGCTTAATCTTTTTTTAATTAATTTCTTTCTTTGTTTTTATTCCCATTCCTTTCTAGCTCGGTCAAATTTATGTAAGAAAAAATCACTAAATGTTTCTTTTTTGCAAATGTGAACCTTGAAATAGTTTGGTGATATATAAAACAAAATTGTGATTGTACAGGTTCAGTTTAGCCCACTTTAAAAAACTAAATATAAAGTTTTCAAACTAAAAACAACGGTGAAATGTAAAATATATGTTATAATCGCTTCCGCCGCTTTCAATATAACCCAGGCATTATAACGTCTCCATTTTGCCCATTGCGTCAACTTAGAGCCCGTTCCCAAACTGAGACTATTTTAAATCGTAAAATATACCTTTTCTGCTAAAGAAAATTCCCTTTTTTCAGAAATTGAAATAGGCTTGACATTTAATCTGTATCATCTGCAACGTCTGCTTAAATTTTAAATTTTTTGTTTTTTTTTTAAATGAGGTGCACTAAAAAGTACACCTATAAACTGAGTTTGTTATGGGAAATTTAAAATTTCCCTTTGCAGATTCTTAAAATATAAAAAATCATTTCGGAACGATTTTTACGTCAAAAAATCTTGATTTGTAAAATAATTGTAAAATAACAGTTGTAAAATCGTGTCGTTCCAAAACTAGAAATTCTAGAAATTAAAAAAATTTTTCAGTTTCTAATGCCTTGTTCAGACAACGACTAAATCATGATTTCGTAATCGTGATTTGGTGTAGATAATCATACTTTAAAAACCTGTGTGAACACGATTATGAACGAAAACAAAAACAGTAAACAACAAGAAAGCAAACAAAATAAAAACATAAATATTATTTGCTACTCAAATTTTTTTTATTTTGTAAATAAAGAAAATATGTCAAAAATAAAAGTCAAAAATAAGTAGGAATGAGTGGAAATGGGTAACATGGATGGTAGAAAACTATAAACTCATCCCTGAAATTTTTCATGATTTTCGATAATCATGATTTCCGATGACACTTTTTTTGTATGAGCAAATCATGAAAAAAAGAATGATAATCACAAAAAGTAAGATTATCATGATAAGATTTCATTGTCTGAACAAGGCATAAAATAGTTTCAGTTTGGGAACGGGCTCTTAAACAAAATAAGTTTTTCATTATACACTCTAATTATAAAATTCTGTGTTTAAGAATCATTATGTCCGATTATTTTAAACAACAATGCTGTAAATTATTTGCTCTTTGAGGCGCTAAAGGTACACCCGTAAAAGCGTATGGTGAAGGTGAAAATGTTGGAAATAGCATCGGCTTTTTTGCTTGCAAAAAATTATTTAAGTTTTTAATAAAATGGAAATAAAAAAAATTATTCTAGACTTAAATTAAAATAAAATTGATTCATAAAATAATAAGAAAAAATAAATAAAAAATTAATTAAAGGTGAATTTGATTAATTGAAGAAATAATAATTTTAATTGAATAATTAAATAAGAAAAAAATTAAATTAAAAAAAAAATAAAATAAAAGTTTTCACACTCCATTTTTTTTTTTTTTTCAATTTCTTTTAATTTTTTCTGAGCATTTTCATAAATTTTATTCTGACATTCTCAATGAAAATTTAAATTAATTTGTAATTGAAACAAATTATAATCAAATTAATTAGATCCCTTGAAAACTATTTTAATAAAATTAAATATTTCTGATTCTGAAATATAAAAAAATTAATAAAAAAAATATTACAAAATAGGACGCCAGAAATAAAATCAAGCCGGTTAGCGACTCGCCAAAAAAGCACTTACGCTTCTTTTGTTGCGTTTGCAACTTGCGGGCTGTTGCGAGCGAGATGTTTGTAATTTGAAAATTTGAAACATTTTACTTATTTAAATTTAAGTTAAAAATATAATTTCCTAGTTATTTTTATTTTTCAATAAATCATTTCATTCTACACATTCATTATGATATCAGTGAAATATATAATACAACATAATGTCTTCAAGGTTGAGCCTCATTGTAATGTAAAAACTAAATTATTGAATTTAAGTCGACCTCCTAAATAATCGACTTCGAAATTATCTCTTATTTTCTCTAAACCTAGCGGTGGTAACATAAACTACGGGCATTTTTTTATCGAAATTTATTCTACAGTCTGACATCCTATTTATATATACCGCTATATCTGCATAACAACTTTGGATGGATTCCTAATCCTTTACAAAAATCTGATTTATCCTTAATTTAATTTAATAATTTATGATTAAGGTAGATAGTTATAGTTACGAGTTTGGTCATCATTTTGTTTTTTAGTATGATTAAAGTTTTAATATCTAGCAGCTATTAGGTAGAAAGTTTTGAATAAAAGTTTCGATTGAAATACGTATATTTTATTAAATTATTATTATTATATTATATTATATTATTACCTATACCTATATATTTACTGGAATATATGTAGGTATGTAGTTATATTCTTAGTGTTTGAAGTGGTGCTTCTCTATGTAGGTATTAAAAATGTAAATATTCCGAATTCATGAAGACTAGGTACATACTTAATTGTATATCCTTTAATACGAATTAACATTTTTTTTTAAATTTCGAAACAATATGTCTACCTACTTACCTACCTATTTAACAACTTACTTATACATCAAAATTGAAATACACTTTGAAATTCGTAAATCTTAGAATCTACCTAGTATAATTTAGTAGGATTCATTCTTTCGATAATAAATTAAGAAAATTTTTGGCTAAAATTTTTTAACTACATCGCAATTTTAATTAAATTTTTTGCAATAACATACTCCTGTAAAAGTAAAAGTATTGAGTACATTTAAATATTATGTTATGCGTCCTCTATTTGTCTTGTCTTTATTCATAAAATTTATACTGTCCAGTTTATTTGTTCATATTAAAAACACAGAAAAGGAAAATCTTGCTTGCAATTGCAGTGAAGGATAAAAAAATATCTTGCCAATACGAGAAAAGTGTAATTAATTTATTCGTTTTTTATATTATTAATAATGAACATTTATCTTATAAAAATAAAATAAAACTAAGTAGGTATTTACTTTGTAAAATAGGCAATATCATATGTATACCCTTATGCACCTACTCCTATATAGTATGTATTAATATGAATTTTATACAATTTTTTGGATACCGATATCATACATTTTAATAATATTTCTTTTAAGCTCGGTTTTCACGATTCAAGTACACTTTGCCCAATTTACTTTGACCGAAGTAAGTTAAGCAGCGTCCTACTAAAATTTGATCCAAGTTGAATTTTACACCCTGTTCACACAATCAAAAATAGCGTCCAAATCGATTTGGACAAAATGTACTTGGATCGTGAAACCGGGCTTTAAAGTAATTAATCGAAATTGAAATTTCCATTAATGGAAGGTATATACAGAATCATGAATATGCGAAAGCATAATAGTAAAGTTTTTATTCTTTTATATTAAAAAAGAACTCCTTTATGGAATAGAGGGCCCTGTTAAAAGATCATTTTTTTTGTAACTTATTTATTGATATCTTGATATTTGTTAGGTTAAAAATACAAATTTACCTTCACAATTATAAATGTACAAACCTTTAAGCATGTAAACTTTTGAAATCTTTAGAAATTTATAAAATAAGAAATTAAGTATTATTATTTTATTTACCAAGCCTCCAATAATAACTAGAGATAACAATTTATAGAATTTAATTATCAGCATTTACATCTTCATACAATTAATTTAAACATATAAATTAAATTAATATCAACTACCAATTGCTTATGATTATTTTATCCATATTATATTTTAATTTTTTTTTTTTTTCAGGAAAATCATTCTTTCCTTAGAATGACACTCAAACATCAAAATCAATTAGCCAAGAATTTAATTTGGAAACGGGTTATAGATTCAAAAGGACCACAACCAAGACCACGCCATGGTCATCGTGCTGTAAATATCAAAGATTTAATATTGATTTTTGGTGGTGGAAATGAAGGCATTGTCGATGAGTTTCACATCTATAATACAACTGAAAATAAATGGATTGTGCCAGTTATGAAAGGCGATGTGCCACCGGGATGTGCTGCTTATGGTTTAGTAGTTGATGGAACTAAAATTTATGTTTTTGGTGGAATGATAGAGTATGCAAAATATTCTAATGCACTTTATCGTCTCGAAGCAACAAAATGGGAATGGAAAAAAATGTATCCGAAACAACCTGAAGATGGTGATATTCCTTGCCCACGCTTGGGTCACAGTTTCACTTTAGTCGATAATAAAATATTCCTTTTCGGTGGTTTAGCGAATGAAACCAATGATCCAAAAAATAATATTCCCAGGTATATGAATGATTTATACACATTACATATTAAAAATACACCAGGTGATGGATATTGGGAGATTCCAAAAACAAATAATGAACCACCATCTCCACGTGAATCGCACACCGGTGTAGCTTATTATTCAAAGAAAACTGGAAAAAACAGTTTAGTTATTTATGGAGGAATGAGTGGCTGCAGATTAGGTGATTTATGGCTTCTAGATACAGATACAATGACATGGACTCAGCCGATAACTAGCGGTTCAGCTCCTTTACCCAGGTCATTACATACATCAACTATAATTGGAAGCAAAATGTATGTTTTTGGTGGTTGGATTCCTCTCGGTTAGTTAATATTTTTTTTACAAATTTTATTTTATTTATAAATAGACAATTTCATGATTATGGTTTTTTTTCCCGCAGTATTGAATGATTCCGAATTGGCAACACATGAATGGAAATGTACAAATTCTTTGGCAGCTCTTGATTTAGAAGAAATGATATGGGAAGATTATTCTGTAATGCAAGGTTCCGATTCATTTAGTAAGAACTTATAATGGATTTATAACATTTAAATTATATCCAGAATTAAAAAAATTATCGACAAATTCTTTTAAACAATTTATTAGTTTTGAAAAATATGGTGCTAAATTTGACTATCATTTTCATTTTATATTTGATCTATACATTTTATTATTCTGACAAAAAATACTATTAAACATAAAACATTAGCCAGTCAGTTTTATTTAAAACTGAAGAAACTATTTTTTATTTAACTGAGTTGAAAATATCTTTCAGGATCCGTCAAAAACGGTTTTCTTTAATCAAATGAAAACACTTTAAAGAAATTAGTCGCTAAATTTTTTTTATTTTTTTTCTAAATTTCTTATTACCGGTACCTTAGTAAGTTTAAAATTCTAGTTATTCATGAGATAATAAAAAAAAATATTAAAATCATTGTGACTTTTTGGCAAATTGCAACAGAACATAAAAAGCACAAAATATATATGTATTCTAAAAATAATTTTTTTTGGTTACGAAACAGATCGCAGACTTCAAATTACTTTTAATGTTATGGAACTCTTAATTAATTAAAATAAATGGAACTTAAATAGAATTATATTGAAGTGGTCTTATTTTTTATATATTTAAAATGAATGCTAAAAATACTTTTGTAACCCTTAATACCATTATTTATTTAAAAAAATCGAATCAAGCTTCAAAAACTAAAATCGTCCCGCTTATCAATCTGGCAAATTCTAGCTTGTGAAAAACTAGAATTGATTTCACCAAAGGAAAATATTTTGTAGATTTCATTTCATATTTAATGGTTTCATTTTCATTCCTAATTACAATTTAGATATATATATATATATTGTTCTTATTAATGAAAAAAAAATTTTATGACAATAAGTATATTATTTATGTTTTTCTTATTCAGGTGAAGATGAAACAATACCTAAATCACGAGCGGGACATTGTGCTGCCAATGTTAATGGACGCTTGTATATTTGGTCAGGACGTGACGGTTATCGTAAGGCCTGGAATAATCAAGTGTGCTGTAAGGATTTATGGTATCTAGAAGTAAATGTTCCACAAATTGCACCTAAATTGTCAGTCACACGTGCATCCACAAATTCTTTTGAACTCAATTGGTCCGATGTACCATTTGCAGGTGCATATTTATTACAAATACAAAAAGCTGAACAAGCTCCAGAAACTAAAAAGTCATCCCCACTGGTCAATCCGGCAAATGCAATACCAGCATCTGCAGGACAAAAATTAACACCACCGAAACCACGAGCTTTACCGGTTCCAAAATCTGAAGCTATATCAAAACCAACTGTCTTAATAAACACCAATCAGCCACAAATTGCTATACCTATTGTTGCTGAACCCACAACAATGTTGTCACCGTCTTCGACTGGAAACTTTCCACAAGCAACAGTTGTTAGCAGCTGCTCTGCTGATTCAACTACAGAATTTCCAAAAGAACAATCACAACCAAATTTGTTGCCCCAACCTAATCAAGTTGTTAAAACAGTAATAAAACCGCAGGAAATAGGGAAGCTTCAAAATGTCGTTAGCTCTTCAGTTGGAACTTCTGCACAATTAACTTCTCAGAATAAAATTTTAACAACTACAAAACCGATTCAGTTGAGTGGTGTGCCAAATGTAAAATATACATTGGTTAAAACAAGCACAGGGATGGTTTTACAAACGATTCCCGCAGGTCCAACAGCTTCGGTAGCTGGATCTAGTGGTACACTACAAAATACAACGCCCCAAAATATTGTTCAAACAACAAAATTACCTACTGGACCTATACAATTGGTAAATACTGGAGCTTCCGGTGGTAATGTTGTGAAAATTTTACCACAAAACATTGTTGGAAACAAAAATCAGATTATAAAAATTTTACCACAACAAGGAACAATTGGCAATAAACCTATTATTATTAATCAACCGCAACAATTGCAAATAGCAGGAAATCAGCAAGGGACTTCAAAACCGAAATTGGTATTTATGAATCAGCAAGGTCAGCCCGTTAGCGGGAATGTTCAAGGTCAACAACAAAAATTTGTAATTGTATCGTCTTCTGGTAATAATCAACAAAATTTTTTAACCACAACAATGGCAGGCGGTAATAAAGTCGTTGTTTTACCACGGACGACTAATGGCCCAATTAGGTTAGGTACTGGTCAAATTATTACAACATCCGCAACAGGACCCCAGGTATCACAGCAACAACAAATTGTTCCAGGTGAGTAAGTGAAGGAGTAAAAATAAAAACAACTGGTTGAAATCAAAGTAATGAGAAAATTTCTATTTTTCTTAATAAGTAATTCTTTTCTTTTGAAAAAAAATTTTTAAGAATAACTTCAAGTTTTCACTTTCTGAAAACCATCAAACTATTGAAAAAAAATAAACAACAGAATTAAAAAAAATTAAAGATCAACATATTTGATACCTATATTTTGTTTCTTAATTTTATAATTTAGAAATTTTTTTTTAACATTTTTATTTTAAGGTCAAAGTGGACAAACAAAAACTATTATGTTCAATGGTAAACCTATGCAAGTTCAAATGACTGGTGCAAAAACATTTAAAATTATTCAGCCTGCAAATGTTGGATCACCCAGCACATTACAGACAAAACCTATAATTATTAAACAATCAAACAGCTCTCAGCAACAAATTATAATTGCACAGCCGCCGCAGACAAATCAATCTCAAAATATTGAGCAATTAGATGGTAATGTTGATTTACAAGAAAATTATAGTGATGAAGAATATTTAATTGATGATGTTTATCATTTGAAGAGGCCTCAATTTAAAGCGAAAAAACACAGTAAGAACAAATATAAACCTAGATTTGCAAAAATGGGTTTATTTGGAGGGGCTGGTAGTACAACAGACGAAACGAATCAAACATCAACAGAAAATGATAACTTAAATCAAACGACAGCCATAAATAGCACAACTTCCCATGAAAATTTTACTATGGGGAATATTTCTGGAACGGAATTGTCCGGAACAGAATTATCAGGAACTTCAATGCAAATTGAGCAGCCACAGATAGAAAAAGATCCAAAAAACTTGGAATTATCTTCTGATAGTAAATTAGACAATACGGAACAGACTCAACCTGAAGCTTCAGTTAAATCATCAAACTCTGAAACTCAGAGTACAGTAGCCAAATTACAAGCAGTTAGAAGATTTAATGAGAACATTGATAATTTGAACTCGAATAAAATGAATGAAGATGCTTTAAAATGGCATACAGTAGGAATTTTCACGAAAAATTCACAAGTTATAAAAGATTATATTTCCAGCGACGACTTTAATTTAACTATGTGTGATAGCATTATCACGACAGACAACATACCAGATTTATCGCAATTTAAACGGACAAAATTGGAATCAGCTACAGTGTACAAAATGCGTTTATGTGCTATAAATTCTTGCGGACAAGGTCCGTGGTCAGATCCATTTCCCTTAAAAACTTGTAATCCAGGACTACCTGGAGCACCTTCTTGTGTAAAAATTACTAAATTGGCCGAAGGTGCTCAGCTAACTTGGAAGCCACCTCAAGATACGCAAAGTGACAAAGAAATAAGTGAATATATAGTTTATTTGGCCATGAAAGCAAACAATGCACAGAAAAATATTAAACCCCAACAATTATCCTTCAGCAAGGTATACTCTGGAAGTGAAAATAAATGTTTAGTATCAAATCAAGCAATTGACGATGCATATATAGATGCTCATCCTAAACCAACTATTTTATTTAGAATAACGGCTAAAAATGCAAAAGGTTGTGGTCCAGCAATACAGGTATAGACTCATTAAATTCATAAAAATAAGTTTTTATACTTTGGCCCATCATTTTTATTATTATTTTACTATATTATCCTTTCATAGTAAATTTTTTATGAATTTTTTATTATCTGATAATAGACAAATTTTTTTTGTTTTGATCAAAAATGCTTGTTTAAGTATTTTCTAATAATTTTTATAAATGTTTTAATTTTGTAGACTCCAGGATTCAATTGTTGAAAAATTAAATTATAGTTAATTTCAAGGAAGTAAAATTTAAATTTATATTTTCAGGTCAGATGGTTAGTTGATACATCTGCAGGACATGGACAGCCCGTTAAACGTAGTAATGAGGAACCATTTTCATCAGTTAAACGAATCAAATAAAAAAAATAAAAGTGTACAATAAGTTTATGAGCGTCTAGCAATGGAAATCAAATGTCATATAAAAATGTTTACTTCTCAGCAATTTCTTTAAAAAAAAAAAATTATTTTTAAATATTTATTTTTTTTTTCAATAGCAAGTTAGACGAGTAAGCTATATTTAATTTTTAAATACGTCCCTAATTATTGTTTCAAAAAAGTATTGTTGGGAGCATAAACAACAAAAGAGAAATAAATTTTCCTTAATTTTTCTACATTCAATATTTTTGTTTAATATACGCTTAAAAATGAGTATAGAACTTTCTTTATTCATCTTTTCTGTACATTTCGAGATTTGAATTGAAAATATCGTTTTAAGGTTTGAATTAGAATATCGAAAATTAAATTCTTGAATAAATTACATTATCAATAATTAGCATTATATGCTAATTTTTACTCAATTTTTAATTTTTTTTTCATAGTTATAGATATCAATTGTATAATTTCGCTTTGTTGCGGAACGGAATTTTGTAGATGTCATTTGAAGCCGAATTTTACGAAATCTAGGAAACGAGTTTCAGTTGTTGAGCTATACGGTAAGGAATAAAAATATACTAAAAACTCATGAAAAAGTATACATTCACGAAAAACATTAATTAATAAACGTGCTGAATTAAGGTTATTTTTTATGAATTGATTTTATGGACACAGCTGTAAAAAGTTTCTAAGAAGCGAAAAATATCGCAATTTTTTCGGATATAAATTTTTGATTAAAATAAAAGCGTTGAAGATCAGTCAAATTGGCTAGTTGAAAAATTGTAACTGTATTAATTTTTTATAACCATGTTTTGAAATTAAAAAATTAATTCGGGCTCGACAATACTGATTGCGTTATGTTTTGGGGATAACAACTTTATTTTTTTTTTAGAATTTTAAGTCTGTTTATGAAGTATTTTCTTCGCAAAAAAGTTAATGCATTATTTCACATAAAACAATAATGGCTTCCATTTTCTATTTAACCACCCTCATTCCTCGAAAATTATTTTTAGTTAAAACATGTTTCCTTTAAAATTTTAAAAATAAGGAATAATGATGTTAATAAATTTTTTTTTTAAACTGATTAAAATTGCATTGTAGCAATTAAATGGTATAGCCGACGAGAATTTTACAATCACTTCTAATGTAATTACTTGATGGAAAATGAGTACATAAATCTCGAAGACACCAATAGAATAAGTAGGGAACATTTCTATGAAATATACTTCTTAATTGCATAATAAGCTTATTAAATGTATTGTTGGCTTAAAATTTTGATTATAAATGAGACTTGGTTTGTTATTATAGTTTTTAAATTTTTGAATGTAAGTTTTTTTTTTTCAATGAAAAAATTGCATTAACTTTTTAAATTTATAAATAGAGGTAAATAGTTTTACTAATTGTTTTTTTATTTTATGAAAATCATAATTATTTTTGTATTATTAATAATTATTAAAAATGTGCTAAAATAAAATTGCATGTAATAATGTAACTAAAAAATAAGAATTTTCTTAACTTCATAATATAATAATATTATTTTGATCTTATTTTTATTATTACAATATTACTACATATTTTGAACTTACAATAAAGATTACATATAAAAAAAATGACTCAAGAGATAATTTTGACTATTTTATAAAAGAAAGTATATTTATGTATATTTTTAATCCTGGCATATTAACTTTTTTTTTTCTTAATTTAAATATTTTAAATTCATTGTTACTTTCAAATAATTATAATTTTTAGTTAAGTCTATATATAATGAAACCGTATTCTATTCGAGTTAGTTAATAAAATAATTTAACAAATAAAATTATTTTTTATTTTTATGTATGTAAAACAATTAATTAAAATATAAATGTTTTTCAAGATTTTTGAACAACATCCCTTATTGAAAAAAATGTTTGAGTATTATAATTTTTTGGAAGAAAAATCATTTTCATCATCATGTCGATTGTATATTATTTAGTGTCCAGTCCATATAAGATATTGTTTTATTTACATTGAATTCGAACATGTAAAGTAAATAATCGATAGCATTGAGTTATACTGTTGATGTTGAAATATGTATTTTGCCTCTTACCAAATATTAATTTTGATTGTATATTCGTATATTCATTATCTGGGGTCCCAGATTGTTTTATTCCCTAAAATTTCTTTATTTTTGCTTTAATCTTGAAATTATTTATTGCACAAAACTTAAAAAGAAACGTCGTGCATAAAAGAAGTTAAAGCTGATTAATTCAATTCTTAAATTTAATGCTTCTTAAGCCGAAAAACTTTTTCGTTCGTTTTTTTTATTTCAAAATCACATTCCATTTGAAATATATAGAACTGTAAATGAAGCTTGAATCCAGTTTTTCAAATTTCAGTTTATAATATTGTCGCTCTTACGCACTTATCTTGAGATTCCTACATTCATCGAAATCCATTATTAGCCCCCATCTCGACATAAATAATCGGAGGTTATTTTACAGTCAAAATTCTCGAGTATACTAAGTTTATTTTTCCAAAATAGTATTCTCCTATATTGAGCCGAATAAATGAATAGGATTTTCTGAAAATATCCATTCACATTGAGTTCATAGGAGGATTAATGAGGATTAAGACAATTAAAAATACAAAATGGGTTACAAAAATATGATTTTGCTCTATTCAGAATAGTGATACAGTGCTTTACATAACGATATAAATTATTTTATTTTTGTATTTTGGTCCAAAATTTGATAAGTTAGTAGAAAAAATTATTTGCCAAGGTTCTGCTTTGCAACTTTTCAATATTGCAACGCAGAAACTTACCATGTGCGTGTGTTATGGCAAAGTAGCTGAAAATATATATCTTCCTTCAAAAATTTTAATTTTTTCTTTTTTCTTAAAAAATGCAAGTTAAGAAGTTTTCATATACTTAATACAAGTCTCCGTACAATTTGTATTGTGACAAGTTTTAATAAACAATGAATTCTGCTTATAATTTGAGAGCATGTAATTCAAATACTTGAATTTTGTCTGTTATTTTCTTTTTAACAACATTAAATCTGGTAATAATACCAATACCTTATCTTTTAGAGTTTTACAAACATTAAATAAAACTTTATAGATTGTCACAAACATCGTCTTTTTGTTATTGATGATGCCATTTACTCTTTCACAAATATCAAAAATACTAAAAAAATAAAAATACTTTTACGATAAATTGTATAACATTCTCAAGCAAAAGTTCTTTGCAACATGAACTTTTTTGCAAATAAAAAATGTTCCAGATACAAGTATCTTAGTTTTTTTTTTTATCCAAATCCAGCATCAAACAAAAGTTCAATTGAAAAAAATTTTAATAATATTTTTATTTACGTTTCAGTTGAAGTTAAAATAGAATACCAAGTGGTAGACAATTCAATATCTAGTTTAATATTGAAATTAATTTACGGTGATTAAAAAAGAAAACTGTTTTTTTTAAACTCTATTAACAAATCTTTTACACATTACATAAAACAAAAATTAAATCTTTCAAGTGAAAAAAATTAAACATATTTTAATGTTTCGTTTTTATTTATTGATAAATAAAAACAAACAAATATTATACATGTGTATTTGTTTCAAAAATTAGAATGGCAAACAATTTTAATTTAAAAAAAAATATAGAAATTGAAAAATAATATCAAATATATAAATAAAAATATAAATCTCTCTTAAGGTAATAAAGTTATATGATTCAGATTAATGAGACTTCTGTTTAAAAGTAACATAGAAAATGTACGAAAAACTTAAATGCAATGAATTGTCCGCTCGCATCACCATACAAAAGGAATTATAAATTTTGAAAATGTTTCAAAAAATTGGATTAAATATCAGTTCTTATTTCCATTTGAATTTTGCAATTTAAATATTTACCTGTTATTTATGAGGTGCGATTTTGACTAGAATTCTTCATTACTAAAACATTTGACCAGTCTGGTTCATGTCCTTTCATAAATATACCGTTCTATTCAGGACCCTTAATTTAAGAGATTTTGATAGATTTGATATATGTAACAAAACTTTCTGAACTCACCCACAATCAAAAGGAATAAAAAAAAACATCAAATCGTAAATTTCCATAAAATTATTAAAAACATGTAGGAGGTAGTTCATAGTACCAGAAAACAAAATTAAAAATATGAAATTTTGAAAAGAAAATCTGTTATTTAGACTATTGGTTAATCTCTACTAAAGCATCATTCCAAAAAAATATTTTTTTTCTACAAAATGTTAAATGTGCGGATGAGACAAAATAAATCACTTTATGAAAATTTTTCAATGGCTCCAGCCCATAACTAAAATTTTCTCAAAAAAAAAAATTATTTTTATTTTACTAGATGATTTTCAGTATAATTTTACATGGAAAATACATATTCATTGGCTGTCAAAAATAGTGCTATAAAAAAAACAATAAATTTAACAAATTGTGTCGTCGTCTGGACGGTTAAAATCAGAAAATAATTTAAAGGATTATTGCTACAAATTAAAGTAAAGTTATAAAAAAAAAATTTATTATTTTTCCTTTTTTTTTTTTAATCAACTTAAGTTCGTAATGTATTTCCTAGTGCAGTTAAAGTAATGACAGAATACATAAATTTTTTTTTTTGAAAACCCCTATCTTAATTTTTTAGGAAAATTATTTACGAAAAAGTCTACAGAAAGTTTTTATTAACTTTGATGATGTCTTTATAATCACTTTGAAAATTCAAAAGCAAATATATTAAAAAAAAAACTTTACTTTTTCTGTTCTATTTTTATTTTATTGGAAACAATAAACAAATAATGGCCTCTATTTATCCTATTTATATCCGGGTTTGAACAAAATTAGCATTATTTTCATGTACATACTTCAATTATTCAACATTATTAATTAACAATTTATTAATAAATTTCTATACATTTTTCAAACTTTTTTTCTGCAATATTTTATATAAAAAGAAAATTTTTATATATTAGTAATTAAATATATTGTAATGCAATAGTAACTTTAAGATAACCAAACCTATATTTTACGGATATTGAAATTAAATCTTTATATATAAAACCCATTTTGTGTATGTTTGAAACCTTTATAGAGTCAAACTACTCGACCGATTGACTTCACCCACAATATAACGTTAGTTAGGAACTGTTCACATATTACGTAACGCTTTTTTTGCCATTTTTTAACCCCCCCCCCCATAGTAACAGATCGTAATAAATTCCGAAGACCCCGTGCATTCGATCACAAACGATTAAATTTTCCCTTCCTTTCTCCCCAAATCGATCGCGACTTATCCTTGATAAACCGCGAAAATTGTAAATAAAATTAAAATTTAAATAGAAAAAAAAAACAGCCTATAAAAACAAGTTTTAGCATAAATTCTTTATATAGAAGGCCTCGGTTTTTTATTGTTAATTTCTAATTTGTTGACTATTTGTTGACTGTACCCTTGAATGCAGCAAATGCTCTTAACAGCCTCCCCGCCACTCCTCTTATCCTACTTTCCGTCATCCGATCGATATAATTCATTGTCATATACTAGTATATGATAGCAGTCGATTTGTACAATATCATCTAGATCGGATTGCGGCAAGTGGTCAGTTTTCACATCTTAAATTTGCAGAAAAAATTAATATAAAGGATTTTAAAAAATATTTATTTAACAATAATTCTTTTAGCACCAGGTTCGAGTAGTTTCTATTAAAATTCTGATAGAGATAAGAAATTTTTTTTTAGAAATTCATCTAAATTTTATTAAATTTCGATCTTTTCAAAATAATCATCTATATAATCTCAAAAGTTGCCTGCTATATAGATATTTACCCAAAAAAAAATTTTTCTTTATTAAATTTGATATGATGCACGGGGTGATGAACTCAAAATTAAAAATATTACTTTATAGTTCTTTTAAGATGTAAAAAAAAATTGTTTGGTCACATAAAAATATGATTGTTATAAAGTGTCGCGTGAGGTGAATATTTAATTAGATTTTTGTCATCATTTCGAGTTTTAAAAACTATAATAATATATCTTCTATATAGTAAGTAACACATATTATATTTAAATGTTATTAAAATTAAAGAAAACAACAAAAACAACAAAAAAAAGGTATATAAAATATTTAAAGTTCTTAAAAAATAATAAAATGAAAATAAAAAAAATATATTTAATATGTAATTTAAAAAAAAAATACCAAGGCATGTAAGAATTTCAATGAAAAAAATTTCTTTTATGTCTTTTATATTTTCATTATAATAGTGACAGACAATGACATTTACTCTGTATGCATTATTATTTTGATGTTATCCGAATTTTCTAAAATTATTTATTTCGAAAGTTACTAACTTAATAAACTAAGCAAAAAATATGATTGTGTCGTAAATGTATCATGGCTTAAAAATGTTTCCCAAGTAATCCTAATACGCTCGACGCTCGACTTAATTGAGATACACTATTTTTTTTTTAAATAAAAAGAAAATTATTTTTCTCGAGTTCATACGCTGTCCATTATTAATAGATTTTATGTTAACTTAGAAACTTTTGTTTAAGCGGTATCACATTTTATAATGCATAATGCACGTATAATATTTATCATGTAAGGTTCGATAAACTACAAAAAACACTTTTCACATTATTCCTTAATGTTTTTTAATAAATTTGTCATATGTAAAAGTAGACATAAATGCATGCATTAAAAATGCTAGAGTAAATATATATGGATATTGGATATGTAAATTATTATTCATAAATTTACATAATTATAATTTTTAATTTTTGTTTTTACGATTTCGTAAACTTAATACAAATTTGTTCAAATCGAATCATATATTTTGTAGTGATTTATGATTTATTTCAATTAATTTATAAGTATTATATTATATATAGTATGTTTTACATTTTTATTAGTTCTATAAATTAAATTTTCAATTGATGGATTTGGAATTTAGATATTAAAAATGGAAATAAAAATTTCGAAATAAACTACATAATATGTACATATTATTACTAGAAAAAAAAAATAAACTGAAGAAAATTCAATTCGATTTATGAAAATTTTTATTATCGAAGCTTTTTGAAATGAAAAGATAATTTTATTTTATTTTTCATAATTTCTGTAAAACTAGAATCTTCAACAGAAATTTGAGATACTTTACTTTCATACAGAAGCTTTAATTCAATTATAATTCCATAGCTTCATCATTAATTATCAAAAAATACGAAGTTTTTCTAGTTTTGTTTTAAATCTTGGTCATCTTCGAATCTAAGAAAATTATTAAATTTCATCATCATAATTTCATTAATTCCGCAAAACATGTAAGTTTTATGTACCCAAAAAAAAATTATTCTAAATACATTTTCAGGAAAAAGAAAATATTTTTGAAGTTGATCAGAAAATTTCTCGCATATTATAAAAATAATGAGATCATGTTATATTTAAATTTAGACAATACACGAAATGCTTAGCATAATATGTATATGATGTATTAAAAAATTTAAAAATTATTCAATTTCTTGCAACTATAAAATTTATCTAGGAGCTACGTAGTCTTAAGAGACAATAGACAATAATTGCTATGCGTAGAAATAAAAAAAATAATTAAATCTTGTGTGAGATACTCTTGTTAAATATGGTTGGTTAAATTTACAAAAGTTTTGTTTTCTTATTGAATTGTTAAAACCGAAAATTTTAAATATTAGCCAAAAGACTTTTTTGGATTAGTACTAAGATAAAGACTAAATTTATAAATGATTTATTTCTTATGATACAAACATAATTATAACAAAATGCTCACCATGTTATCACGTAACGATCGTGTCGTTTCGTAGGGCTTTTCACTGACGTCTTATTTTTACGCTATAATTTTTGTAACCTTAAGATACAACACCGTTATTTTTTCAAAGTTTAAAGATTACAATTATTCTACTCTAAATTTTTCTAGTTAAATACATAGTATGAAAATCAATTCTACCAAACTTACCAAAACGAAGATAAGAATATCAAGTTAATATTATAACTTATAACAGAGACATTTTTTGGGAAACATTTCTATATTTTTCAACAAAACTTAATTTCGATGTCCATTTAAACAATTCTTTCAAACGTTTACTGTATGTGAAGGGAAAACAAATTTAATAGAAATTGTCAATAAAGTCGTAATAAAACTTAAATATTCAGATATCGAGTTTAAAAAAAAAAAAATTCAATTAAATTTAATTGATTGTAATTGAACTTATGAATACATTTATAACTTCTTTGAGAATATTCAACAAATTTTATGTAGAAAAAGAGATAAAAAACAGTAATTGTACTTTTAATTGGAATAATAAATTTTTAGTGTCTAATTTTTTATTATGAATTTTAACAATTTTGTTTTCAAATTAAAAAAAAACCACTGACCTTATAGCATAAATTTTCCTAAATTATTAAATTTTTCTGGTTTACAATTTCCACATAATACATTTTTTAACTTGGGTTCTTTTTAATTTAAAATTTTTTGTTACATTATTTTAAGACTGAGAAAATACAGAATTAAACATAAGGCGCGAATACGTCTAACTTTCGCGTAAGCACGCACGAATTGCAAAAAGAATCTTTATATGCTACTATGTACATATTGCGAAAGCAAAGGGGATGAGTTCTTCAAGTTTTTAAGGTTGTATACATTATAGCTTTGCGATGTGTTTAGTGTTTTCAAAGCATTAATTTTTTTTAGCTATGTACATTAAAAATACGAGCATTTTTCATTCTTTAAATTCTTTTATTTTTTAAAGTTTTCTTTAGGGTCAAAAGTGAACAATTTGTGTGAAACCGAACAGTAATGAAAAGTCATTAAATTCAACTTTTGTTGTCAAAAACATCGTATGGTATATGATAGTTATTATTGCATTCAACAGCCAAAAACATTAAAACATTTTTACAGTCACTAAAATTAAATTTAAAATACTAATTAAAAAAATTATGAAATAAATAATTTATTTGGTACAATAGTTATTTATCACAAAAGAATATTATTTAAGACTGTAGGCATAAAAATTAATAAGTGTAATGAAAAAATTTTAAATATTAAAAAATTTGTACAGTTTTCTTAAGTTTTGAATAATAAACAAACATCATACATACACCTAAGCTACTACACTAAATATTATTAAAAGAGAAGTAGTGATTAGACTAACTTCCGAAACACGAAATTTCGCTAGTAAGTTTTTGAAAATTCAGCTGCTAATAACGCTTTAAAATAGGAATATTTTATAATGATTACTGCTGTAGTATCAGTAAATCAATTTCATTGATAAGTAAATCTTGAAATTTGAACCACATTACCGACAAATTGAAATCAATAGAATTGCGCAGAAGATTTCAACCACCTAGTGTTCAGATTATTGTTAAAAAATTCTAATTTGAGATAAGATTTTTGATAATAAAAGCTGATAACGTGATAAGTTTTATATAAACATTGAAGAATGTCGATGAATCAAAATAATTCATCCACATTAAAAATGAGTATAATTTTTTTTTTGATAATAAACGTTTCAAAAATCGTGATTCGATCCTGAAAATTTTTCCCAACAAGTTTAAATTACGGTCAGCTTGATATATTATTAATTAAATTTCACTTTCAATGTAAAATTTGGTATACAACATAAATAAACATTATTCATAATAATTGCAAAGAATTTTTTCTTTCAATTTTGCAATTTGTTTTTTTTTTTATGCTCATATTAAAAAATTAAGAAATTAAATAAAAAATAAAGTTTTTTTAATAAAGTTTTTTTTCCATATGATTCACAATGATAAATTTCCAAAGAATGAGATTATTTTAAATGTAATGAAAGTTTAAAATTTTTTTTGGGTCAAAAGTTTCTCATAACTTATGTAATTTACTTCTAGGTAAAGTTCACTAAAGATTTAAAATTTAAACTTCAATGATAAGTTCTGTCATCAGCAATTACAATAAAACACTGGGCTCTGGTTTATCTAAATAAAATCTGGGAATATAGATTTCTCAGTTAATTTATTTTCTATACGATAATCCAGTTTTTAACCAATCTCACACTACACGTTTGATAGAATTGACTCTTCTACAGTATCTGAACAAAATCAAATTTTTAAAATTGGGTTGTATTTGATTTCTCATATTTTCCAAAGGGTTCAGATTATGTATGCACAAAATATTAACAGACACTTTCAGGAATGTCCAAGCACATTTAAGTTAAAAAATGTTCAATCAAGTCCGGCGCGGGCGCATCTTGGAGTTAATCATACTTCTACCACCATCACCAATGTAATCATTTGCTTTACTATGAAGGAGAATATTGTCAATATTAGACGAAAGTAAAAGATTAGATTTTTTCAGCTTTTAGCACTTTGGGAATCTGTATTAAGTACTACATTTATATCATTCTTCGATTGGCAAATTAAAAGGACATCACCAAAATTAGTTTGAACAATTAAAATAGGGTAAGGTGAGTCTGGAACGCCAATGGGACACATTTGTCATTTTATCATGCAGTCAAAAATTTCCAAAAATACATTATTGGAACATTACCATGTGTCATTTCAATCTGTCAACAATATACAACATTTTACCTAAGTTTTTATAAACTTTCGTAATGCCATATTTTTCCAAATAATTTTTTTCATTAAGTGAAGCATATTGGTGGAGTAATTTCGTCCATTGATGAATGAATCGCAAACAATTATAATTTTTTTTAATATACAAATAGATGATTTCAAATTTTTTATTCTTAATTTTGATTAGAATAACGAAACTTCATGTCAGCAGCACTTTCGACGAATTGAAGATTTTGAAAAAATCATCCAACTCCAAGAAGTAAAGTTAACTAAATGACCAAAACTTTATTTAGCATTCATATTTTTTTTAAACGAAATCTTCCATCTTCCCCTACACACAATGTCATGTATTAAATTTTAAAGTTTACCAGTTGTTCAAAACAAGAAACTAAATTTTATTAATGGTAAATTTTTATTTAACTTTAATATGTATAAAAAAATAACCCAGGTGCATATTGATTACCTACTTTGGCAAAAAAAAAAACATGTTAGTGAATCATTATGTAAAATTGAAAAATAGAACACCATTCGTCATTATGTTAAATAATTTTAGAAATCATGTTCAATATTTTTTCTTATTTAAAAAATTTTACATTAAAATATTGTCGAGGCGAATTTATTAAAGAAATATACATGTTAGGTGCGCTATACTTTTTATGTATATGTGAATATGGAGATCCTGATTTTCCATTTAATCATTATTGATATTAGATTTTATGCAATTTTTGTTCTGTAAACAGAAAATTAAGGTTATATACGAAAATTTTAATATTTAAGTAAAAATTAAAAAAAAATTTTCTTTAATTTTTTTAATTTTTTTTTTTTTGAAATTGTGGGTGCTTACAAATTGTTCGTTTTTTTGTTGAAAACGTTCCATTTTTATATTGGCCCAAAATTTACATATGCATTACAATATACAAAGCGAAGGGGTTTAAGTTAAAAATAGTATTAAAAACCCATAAATTTATTTATTAATTTTTTTATTTATTTGTATATGGGATATAGGTAATAAAGTAGTAATTACAATATTGATTGATATGAGAATTTGTAAATTATATTATGGGTGTATGACAAACGAAATTTCGCCAGAAACAAAATACATTGATAAGTAAGTGTACGAATTTAAAATAGCAAGTACCAAAATTCTGTAGCAATTTCCATCTACAAAGAAACGATTTTATAACAACAATAGAAATGACATCTTTACACATTCGCTACATAAATGAAAGTAGTGACAAGATTTGAAAAAAATGTATAGGTACTTAAAATGAGAAATTGACAAACATATTTTTTAGTTTTTCGTAAGCAAAACATGTACAAAAAAGATTGCCTCTAAATAATTTAATTTAATTTTTCTTGATGAATAAGTGTTACATGTTAGATTTGTTAATTTTGTTGTATTTCACTCTTTTAATATCATTATTTAGTTTATTATCACATTATCCAATACTATGAATATTTTTTAAATCACACTACTAAATACATCCAAAAAATCATATTGTCAAAGAAAATTTCGCATTTTAACAATGCGTGGAAGCATAAAGTTTATTTGTTCTAACCAATGTTTTTTTGTTTGATTGCTTGATTGCTTGATAAGAGTGTTTGTTTACATTCTTACTATAATAGTAATTTGAAAACAATAAAAGATTTAATGCAAAGCTTTCTTTAACAAAAATGAAAACATCACCTTTTTATCTTGTGTTTTTTTTTTTGTTAAACAGAAATTAAAGAGCTATAAGAGATAAAATAGATACTTACCTACTTTAAATTTTATATTCTATCTACTCTCTTTTTAATTAAAATTTACACTAAAAAGAATTAAATTTATGTTTAAAATACTCGCCCCTCAAATTTTTTTTATATTTCCGCAATTCACCTATTCTTTCATTAAAATCCATTTTTAGCCCTAATTCGAACCCTTGATCATAATCTGAGACTCAGACTTTTTTTTTGCTTTTCTGCAATCGACATCACATTATCAAGTACCAAAAAGTAAATATTATTTTAAATATTCAAAATTATGAAAATCAATCACAGATTCATAACAACGTCAATTGAAGTTAACTCTATCAATCACAGACTCGTTAAACCGGCAGTAGAATTTAACTTTACTTCAATTAAGTTGATTAAATAAAAGTGTATAAAATATATTTAAAAAAAAAAGAAGCTTTTACTCATATTTTTTTCAAAACGATAGCAACATGTTGCCCAACATCAAAATTGCATATACCACACTAACACTACTAGTAACGTTGATCAAAATCAAAACAAAAAAATTGTAAACATAAAATCGCGACGTACAAATACAACAATGTTTCATAAGTATATATTTTTATATAGCAGAAAAAAAACATACCTTGTATCTTTCAGATACTTTTTGTTTGTTTTTTTTTTTCAGTTTTGTGTAATTGTATTTGAAGAAAACAAGTTTTTCTTTTTATTATTATTATTTTAATTTTTTTTCTTTTTTCTTCTTTCTTCGCATATTATACACCAACCATCGATGTTATTCGTAATGGTCTTTTAGTTTAGTTTTCATTTACGAACCGATTAAAATATAAATTGACTTGACGGACCGCAACTAATAATTTTTGTTTTTTTTTTTTGTTTTTGTTTTCATAATTATTATTCATTAATATTATTATTATTATAAATATTAGTTTTTTTTCTTGCGCTTTGAATAATTTTAACGACTTGTAAGAAAAAAAATTAAAAAAAATATATACCGTTAGTTATCGTCTGGCTTTCCGTAGTGAAATACTTTAAAAGCTTTTGGTGTTCTTTATTGTATTTCTTACTGATTTAATTTATTTAGAAAAAAAAAAACTAATTTAATAAAAAAAATTATATTAGTTCAAAGTTAATTAAATGAAATTTAAAATATAAAAAAAAAATTTATTGATTCTTCGTTACCGATGAAATTTGCATGAAAAAACAAAATATTAAGTAAAAAACTATGTTTTTTTTAATATGAAGAGTTGTATATTAATTTGGAAAAACTTTTTCGTGTGCGAGTAATAATTTTCTAATTGAAGGATCAAGTTTCGTGAGAAATGAACAAAATCATATCACATTATAAATTAGATATTTCGAATTAATTCGTTTTTATAATTCGGTAACTTATCTAGATCAAGATTTTTTGAACAAATAAAAATAGTTCATATTTCTACATTATGAATTAAAAATTCATTGAATTCTACATAGGTTCAATGCTCGTCTTGCTGACGACAATAATCTGTCTTGCATTATTATTATTTATGATTACATAGAGTTGGTAATCATAAATAATAATAAAGTATGAGATGTTGCATTGAATTTAGAAATTCATTATTTTTTTTTTGGATACAAGGAACCATGCCAGTTTTTCATATTAATAGTAATTAAATTTTTTATTTTATTTAATTAATATTACGATATTTTAGTCTTCAATGCTATAACGATATATTGACTTCATTGTGGATTATAAATATTCTCAGATCTCAGCAAAATTTAAAATACTACTTTTTAAAGGATATTTTGATTTTGGTACGAGTTTTCAAAATCTAACAAGATTTGGAGGGTTGAATTTCCAATATATTTTTCAACTTAAAGAAGAGTCACACTTAAATACAGCAAAGAGTCACATGCATCAAACATTAATCAAACATGTTTTTGAACGCTTATATATTAACCATTCAGCAAATGATTTGCTAAGATATTTATTTTTTTTTTATTTATTTATTCAAAATATTATATTACATTTATTTTTTTTTTTTTTATAATATATTTAGAGTTTGAAATTATTTCTTCTTCTTACATCTAAAAATTCAATTGTTATTTCTTAATTTGTAATGTATTTTTTATTTGATATTTATATATAGGAAATATCTTTAAATTTAAAACCTATCTGATTATCTTAAGTCTAATACTTATATCTATTTTAAACTTACATCTAGCCATTCACACTCTCAACATACACTCATGCATTCTATTTCAGTACTGATATTAAGGGATTTTTGGAAAAACTACATTTTATCTTAAATTTATTTGTAATGTTATTTATTTGATTTTTGACTAAATCTATATTTGATTTTTCATGTAGCTTTTTGGTAGAGTAATAATTAGGGAGATTGTGTAACATTTTTAAAATTTTATTTTGTATTTTTTGTAGTTTATTTATATGACACTTTGCTGCATTTCCCCAGATTGGGCAACCGTACAATATTTTAGGGGCGAATATTACTTTGTAGATAGTAAGTTTGTTTTTTATATTAAGAGGGGAGTTTCTGTTAATAAAGGGATATAATATTTTGATAGTTTTGTTTATTTTATCTACTGTATATGATATGTGTTTTTGAAATTTTACTTTTTTGTCAAATACAATACCTAGGTACTTTATGTCAGGGACCCAATTTATTTCAATGTCATGCAGTTTTAAGTTGTGCTGAGGTAAATAACATTCTTTCCTTCTCTGCGTATAGTATATTGAGTTGGTTTTGGATATGTTTATATCTATTTTCCATTTGTAATAATAATCAGCTAATATATTTAATGCCTGTTGTAGGTTTGTGTAGATGTCATTTGTGTAAGTGCCTACGGTGTATATTGCTGTGTCGTCGGCAAAATTTGAACTTTGGCAGTTTGGTAAGCAAGGAAAGTCCGAAATATATAAATTATATAGTATTGGTCCTAATACTGAGCCTTGCGGAACACTAGCTTTTGGCGTATGTCCGTTAGAGAAAACATTACCTATGGTTACCTGGAATTCTCTTTCTGTAAGGAAACTATTTATTAATTTGAGTAGAAATATTGGAACTTTTGCATTACTTAATTTGAATATTAGGCCATCGTGCCATACAGTGTCAAATGCTGATGCTATGTCTAGTACCACCATACCCACAGACTTTTTATTGTCAAGGGAATTTTTAATGTCATTTTTTACTCTTGCTAAAGCGTGTTGGGTGTTATGATTTGCTCTGAATCCATATTGAGTGTCCGGCAGGGTCTTATTTTTACTCATAATCTTTGTAATATATTTTTTGATTATTTTTTCGAAAATTTTACCAAGTACATTTAGGAGGCTGATTGGTCTATAGCTTTTTGGATCTTCTTTTGGTTTCCCAGGCTTGGGTATAGGTAATGTTTTGGACAACTTCCACAATTTAGGAAAGTACCTATGTAAGATACATGAGTTGTAAATTGCTAGTAAATATAATTTAATTTCCCTTGTTAGATTTTTGATTGCTAAATTAGGTATATTATCCAGCCCAGGGGTTTTCCTATTTTTAAGATTTTTTATAAGTGTTTCTAGCTCACTAATTTTTACAGGTTTCGGAATACATACATCTGGGTTCTCTAATATTGGTCTTATAGTTTCATTTACCATTCCCTCAGTTTCAGCATTTCTGAAATTATTTGTTCTCAAATGGTTTGTTTCAAATGTATTTGCTAAAATATTAACTTTTTCGGTGGTGGTGATAATTTTTTGATTATTTATTAATAATGTCAGTATAGTAGATTTGTTTTTATGTGTTATTATTTTAGATATTTTCCAAAAATTGGGAATGTTGTTACCTATTTTTTTAAGCATATTTTCCCAGTTTTGATTTTTATGTTTATTAATTTCAGTCCTAATTTCATTATTGAAATGTTTAATTTGTGCTTTAAAGATTAATTGTCTGTATCTGATCCAATGCCTTCTAGCTAAGATATTATAACAGAATAATTAGGTGAACTTACCAATCCTACACTAAATTTTAAACATCTTTTAGTATATAACCAATGCGACGTCTCATACTTTATTATCACTCTGATTATAACACTTATCTTGATTTTTTTTTTTATAAACTATGACGCTAAAAATAATTTTTTTTAACCATTTAAAAAATATAAAAATTAAAACATTTGATTAAATAATAAAAAAATAAAAAGTACCTATGAGATATACTTAGGAAATTGTTCGTTCATACTTGCAAATAATATTAAAATATCTTTGTAAAAGTTTACATATTTATTATTTTATTCAACAAACTTCGTAAATAAATAAAAATGACAAGTAAATAAATAAAATAATAAATCACACACAATAAAAATACAAAAAAAAAAAAAATTAAAATTAATATCAGACAAATTTAATAACTTTTTTATTGAAGAGAAAAAAAGCTTACAATAAAAAAAGTGTGTCAAATCAAATTAGAGAAAAAAGAAGAAATTATAAAAAAAAAAATTAAATAAAATAAATAATCATTTAATTTATGGTGAATATACATAAATTGTACACAAAAAATAAATATATAGGTATTTTTTTAACCTACCTACATGAAAGAGATTGTATCGAACAATATTTTTGTGAATGAAAAGATATTAAAACAATTTTTCAAAAAATCGTTTAACTTAAAAAGGGAACTTATTCATAATTAGAGCAAATGTTATAATAATTATAAAACAATTTTTTTTTATTCTTCATAAAACCCTATTATCAATATTTTATTCTGTTATGCCAATTTTGTAAGAATATTCAATTTCTTTTCATCAGAATAAATGTATATCGCAGGAAGATGAAAGATATATATAATATAAAGAAGATTTTAAAAGCCCGCACTGTATCCCTTGTATTCAAGACTATTTTATTTTTAGTTGTTCGACCAGATTTTTGTGAGCATTGTACCCTCTTTGTTTGAGGAGCTCCCAAATATATAAATACACTAGAAAAATATCAAAAAAAACATTCCACAAATTGAAAAAAAAAATAAAGATGAAAATTGAAAAATCATTTAATATTCATAGAAATCAATTTAAGTAGAAACAAATATACCTAATTAATCCCTTCTTTTTTTTTTTTGATTAACTTTCTTGTTTTTTTTTTTTAAAAGGACTCACAAAAGCAATTCCTGTTTTATATTTCTCCAAAATATAAACTTTATAAAATTAAATCAAAAAGTTTTCATTCAAAATTTGTTTTTCGATCCAACCTAGCGCTAATAAAATGTGAATTTTTATTCATAGTTTTTATGAATTTAGGAAAAAAAAAGAATTAAACAATAATTATGCTCATATATAAATTTGTGAAAGTTATATTTTTTTTTGTTTAAGTTAATTTAAAAAAAAAAATAATAATAAATAAATAAAAAATATTTTTAAATTATAATTTCACATTTTATGAAATTCTTACAAAATAATAATTTTTTAAGCAAAAAAAAAACCTTATGTGATTTTTTATATATTTTTCCAATATCACGATCGGCAACGACAACAAATTAATTTAAATAAATTTTGCAAAATCGGGAAAAATAAAAACAACAAACAAACCATTTTTGCTAAAACAATAAAAAAAATTACAAAAAAAAAAGAAGAAATTTATACCTAATTTATAAAAATTATAAAATTTGATTCATTTACAAAAATAAAAATAAATATTACGAAATTTTAATAAAAATAAATTATTGAGTTTGGGAAATTGTTTAAAATCGTGATAGTTTTTTGTTTTGTTTATGATTTTGTGACAAAATTATATTCAAATAAAAAAAAATAAAATAAAATAAAAAATAAATTAAAGTTTGAAAGAAAAAAGTGTATTTTATTATAATTTTAATATCTATTTTTAATTTTTTTTTTTTGTTTTGATATTAAAGTTTTTTATTATCATTTTTTATTTCGTATTATAATAATATAGGTATATCGATAGAATAGTATAGAATAGAGATAAGAAGAAAATGACATGAAATGTGTACGTACATACGTAAAATAAAGAAATAATATTACAAAATTATTTAGAGAAAAAAAAAATTTGATATTGTATTTAAAAAAAATATTTTAAAGATTGAAAAAAAAAAAAAAACAAAAACAAACAAAACATAAATAATTTAATCAAAATTAGACCCAAAATGGGTTTCTCATCGGCCCTTCAAGGTCGAGCGGCTCATGAAGCTCTAATAGTTCGGCAGGATGCTGAATTACGATTAATGGAAACAATGAAACGTTCAATTCAATTAAAAGCTAAATGCGATCGCGAATATGCAATTAGTTTAACATCAGTTGCTCAACAAGGATTAAAAATTGATCGTGCTGACGATTTACAAGGTAAGTTTATATAAGTCCAAACTTGTTTATCCAATATTCCAATGTCATTAATTGAATAACGTAATAACTAAGATTGCAAAAATATTATTATATTTATTAGTATTGCTAGAAACGATTAAATTAAAAAATCAGCTAACTTCCCTGAAATAGGTGCACTGAAATGTGCAGTAAATTATTTTAGTAGATACATATTACTGTACATACCTTTTGCATCTTACTTCTGACTATTTAAACTTTAAAGTCAATAAAAGAAAGCAGAATTTATAGAGAAACTTTAAATTAAAATTTTAAAATATAATTAAAATTGTCATTCTATTTAAATGAGCTTTTGTTTCAATAACAATTTAATGCAATTATTAAATAATGCAAAATTTATGTGTTTCTAATGTTATTGGAAATCAATAAATTTTTATAAGTAGATAAAACTATATTTCGTGCTAAATTATAAATTTTGTATATTACAAAAATTTGTGCATTTACAAATACAATTTTTTCCTCAACTAAAAAAACATAAGAATCCCGCCAAATAATCTAACTAACCGGCAATATTTTCATTGGCAGTTGTATATATATTGTTGAAATCCGATATTTTTTTTTTATATTATTTTATTTCTTTTGGAGTCTAGCTATTAAAAATTTGAGGAAATTAAAATAGAAATTTAAAAACTTCGATAAAAATATACCTATAGCCTATAAGCATATGCATGAGTGTCAATATTTTATAAATTTATTAATAAAAAAAAATCCAACAGGCAGATATTTAAAAAGAAAAACATAATAATTTTTTTTTTTTATTTATTTTGGGAATTATTTTTAAAAAAAAATTTCACACAATATTTTAGTGAAATACTTATGTTTAATATACATACATATTTATAAATATAAACAGAATTATAAGTTTTTTTTTTGTATAAAATCAAAACAACATAACATAACACAATATTCTTTAAAATTTTTCCATATTTAAAATTTTGTTATAGAAATACTTTGTAGGAGAGCATTCTAATTCTAAAATTCCAAAATTCTAAAATAAATTTTAAAATTTTTGAAAATAAGATTGTGCAACATAAAACCAAAACTTAAAACAAAAATAAATTTTAACAAATTGCGTACAAATACCAACCAGCTCTAGTTCGTAATCGCAAGTATGCGCGCCTCATCACATGTTATTAGATAACTATAGAATTCATTATCATTACTCATTTCGACGGAATAAAATCTGGTAGACCAGAAATTTTTCAAAATTTATTTATAATTAAGGTATATTTTTTCAATCCAAGCTAACCTATATTAAAAAAATGTTTAAGCTCAAAATACGATGTTGTTTTCTTCAAAATAACAACATTATCATCTCATTCACAATCAAAATTTATTAAATTTTCTACAAAATATTTGGATATTATGTTTTATGTCATAATTAACAAAACAAAATAAATATTTTTTTTATTGGAAAAATATTACGATTGCCGTAATCTCTCCCGCAATTAAAAATTATTTTTAGAATATCTCATCGTTATACAGTGAATTGCAACATACATAAATATAATATACAAACAATTTTCTTTAATTTAATTAGCCATCGAATTGAAACGAAATTAATCTAAATTTTTTTGTTTTTTATTTTTAGGCAGCCAAATAACTAAATCCTGGCGAACATTTATTGATGAATTAGATCAACAAGCTAAACAAATTAAAACAAATGCCGAACTATTAGAGGTTGTTTGTGAGAAAATTTCACATTTATCACAAGATAAACGTAAAGCACGTAAAATGTATCAAGAAGAACATTCTAAAATTGCAGCACGTTTAAATCACGTAAGTTACAAATGATTATATTCTTCTATTAATATTATTAATACGTCATAAAAAAAATGTATAGTAAGTATATGTAGTTATTTTCAAATATAAAGTCCTACAAAATCCAACAATATCCAATTTTGTCACATGCTAAGATAATGATATACCTTATAAAATAAAAAAAAATTATATGTAAAATGGAAATAGAAACAAATTCTTATCAGAAATAATTGTTTATAATGATAGATACAACAAGTATTAAATTTATATTAAAATTTATACAAAAATTTTATCATATTTATGTTATATCATAAAGGAAGTATAAATAGAGGAACTAGTCCCATACAAAAAATTCGAATAAAAAAAGTTGAACAAAATTAGATCAGACCCCCAAGCTTTTATTTTTTTTAGAATATAACGCTATAACGAGAGAGCTTTATAGCTTTTAAAAATTTTTTTTTTATAAAGCTTCTAAAAATAAACAAAATATTTCCTTTATTATAATTGTATTTTAATGTTTACTAGTATTTGTTCTCTATAAAAAAAAAAAATTTGGTTAGATAAATGTAAATAAAAAAATTATAAGCATTAATAAATTCATTTTATTTCATGTTTATTTACATATCGTCGGTCTCGTGCATAAATCACGAAAGTGTAATTTTGGCCGTTTTGACCTAATATTGTAGAAAAATCATAAAAAACTAAAATTTTAATATGTTCAAAGTTAGAAGTTGAAAGCTGTCATAAATTATATATACGCAATGACTATTTCTATTTTCCCGAAAGTATCAAATTGTACTAAAAAAAAGAAATTTAAATCCAATTTTCTCAAAAACTATGTTTTTGCAGTTCCGTGATTTTTGCATGAGACCGACGATGTTCACATTATTTTATATCATTGGAATAATGATTTTTTTGTTTTTTATTTTGGTTTGAAAATATACTTTAACTTTGTAATAATATCCCTTTTAAAAATTTTGAGCCTTTTATTATTAAAAGTGTTAATAACAACTCCAAAAATTTAAATCTATGTTCATAACATTCGTCTGTTTCGGTGAACCAGAAATCATATTTTTTTGATAATTTTATTGCGTCCAAACAATTTGCATACAGTTTGTTAAAATTCTTTTTTTTATAAAAATGTTGAGCAAAATAGTTATCAAACATTTTTATATGAAATCTGGTAATTTCAAACAGATCAAATAAAATATTTCCAAATCATTGTCATAATTTTTGCGATATAAAAATTGTTCTGATTTCAATTCAAGGACATCATTAGTTTTTTTTTTATTTTTTTTTATGATTGGGGTCGATAGAAGATAACTTGTTTAGCCGACTACTTTTTATGGAGCTCTAACTTCATGAATTAGTAAAATATTTAAGTGAAGGTCGCGCATTCAAAAAAGTGCGTTTACCTACTTATTAATAAATAAAATAAATGAATAAATATTTACTTTATTTTATTCAAATTATTTATACTTAAGTATTTAAATTCCGTATCCAAATTGATAAATTTCCAATAATAATAAAATATTCCGATATAATTTTCTTAATGTCCTTATATTTCAAAATTTAAATACTTAGTTAAAACAAAGTTCATGCAAAATATTTTAATATATAATGTAAGTACCATTAAATGCAAAACACATTTATTTTAAAGAATGAACTAATTAAACGTAAATTCACGATAAAAATAAAACAATGTCTCCCACTATCGTTTAAGAATATTTTATCCAAAGGAGATAAAATATTATGACATATTATCTCTTTATTAATGTAAAAATTAAATTGCAATATATATATTTATTGATTTGAAATAACTTATGATAAGGATTTTATAAATTTCAATAAAGACGAAGATGCTAGTTTAAAAAAAAAAAATCATAGATGTTATAAATTGATATTAGCACATCATAACAATACATAATTTAGACACATATTTTTTCATTCATTCATTAGTTAATGATTTTTCGCACAACTACATTCGAATTTTTAGAACTTTGTTGTAATAAAACTAAACATCCTCAAAATAGAAAAAAAATTAATGAGTATTACAGAAAATAGAAAAGCTTTTTTGCTTATACATATGTTTTGGGGGTCTGAAAAAATAGGAAAAAAAATAAAAACGTTATTTTTAAAAGTTGTTTGACATAGTTACTCTATATTATACTTCCTTTATGGTTATATTCATTTAAGTAAATGTTAAGTTCATTGTGACCTGAATAGAACCATTATTGAAATAATTTCCTTAATAAGAAAAAAGTTGTTGGTTTTTCAGTTCTCTGTTTTTGTTTTGTTTTTTTATCATAATTGCAACAAATAAACTTTTCCAAATTTTCTTGTTATATTTTCTAGCAAAAACACACGTGTCGATAAATGTATCTATATACATTTTCAATAATATAAATAAAATATGTGAATAAAATTCATATTTATAAACAAAGCATTAGAAATTTTTGTAATTATTTCTTTTTTTTTTATTTTTGTTTATCAAACTGAAATCTAATTTAGAAATGTTTTCATCTTTCAAATATTTTGTGTAATTATAAAGGCGAATACTTTTAAAGAATCACATAAGAAAAATAAATTACCAGACGAACAAGGTTCCAAATTATTTTTCTGTGCTTTGTAAATAAAGTATAATATTTTTTTGTATTTTATTTATATTATTCGTAATTTTGAAAAATATGCTAATATGTGTATTAGGGTGCCACAAAAAAAATAATTCATACTTTGATGAGTGCCGGGCGCAATTTTGTTCCAATGGACCTAAAAGTAGTCCCTACCAAATATTAGCTCAATCTAACATTGTTAACCCGTCCCGCTTAACATGCTATAGTGTTGCACCATTGATTTTTGCACCTGAAATTTCGAAAAAATTTCGTAGGTTCTGCTAATAGAAAATTTTTCGAACAAAAAACAAATAATTTATGAAGTTTAGCGAGTCCAGACTAATGATTTTTCGAAAATAATGAAATATTTCTAGTAGGACAATCCAAACATCATACTCGTATAACAGGCAGAAAATTGCCATAGTATGGTGATGTTCTATTTATAAAATGCGTGAATTCAAACTTTATTTTAATAAAAGTGCACCTCAAGGTGCATTCGAAATAATCACCATTCAAGAAGATAATTTTTTTTTACTCAAACAGCGTGAAAAGTGTATTACAGAAAACTTTCTTGTATGAAAAAAGAAGAAATATCTCAGTCAACCAGAGAAGTCTTGGAGCAACGTTTTAGCCCGGAAATCTAAACTTTAAAAAATAATTAGTTTTAGGACTTTGTATTTACAAAGCACAGAATTTGAAAATCTTATTTGATATTATATTCAAAAACTTAAATTAAGTAAAGAGTAATTTTGTAAAATGTAGAATTCTAGTAAAATAAGTATATGAAAACTTAACCGCCAAGCGAGTCGTTTTAATGGTATGCAATTGAAAAAATTAATTTTCAAAAATAAGTGCCACCCTAATGTGTATTGTGTACGATGGTATATAAAGTTTCTTTCAAAAATTCGGTTTTTAATTATTTTCTGTAACAATCATTCTTTATGTGTATTTATTTAGAAATTTGAAAATTAAAACTTTATGAATGTTGTTGCTGCAGCAGTCTTGAATTGCATTATATATTACTGAAGTGAAGATATTTTAGTTCATTCTATCAACCTTCGAATGACCTTCAAGAAGATGGATTTAATTTATCATAATGTTTCAGAACCTAGAACAACAATAATCCGCAATAAAATTCTAGGTCTTCAGTAATTTTTTAATATCTAATAGTATATTGGTTTTCTGACGTTGAAACATACAAGTTAAATAAACTTATTTTTATGATTAAAAATACTTACAAAATACGAAGAAATCAATAAAAACATATTTTCTATCAGCTATAAACATCATTGTTAGCTCATTTTTGATCAAAGTCGTCAGTTCGCGTTTGCATCAGCATCAGCCACTAAAAGTGTTGTTGCTTACAATATAATAAGCTGCCAAATTGATCTCTATTCTTTGAATAGCAAAATACCAACTAACCAAGGATGTAAATAATTTCCTTATAAAATGTTTATACACACGTATTAAAAATTGTTTTTCAAGTTTCAAACGATTACGAAAATTAGTATGTTAAATAGGTAGATGTCAATTAATATTTCCTAGGATCGGGATGGCGGGGTTGGAAATAAATTTCGTTAAAAACTGGTAAATTTTTTACAATTTTAAGCCCCTGATTGTGAACAAGCTACTTCATTTACGAGGTAGGTACACTGATCTTTTTTTTATTATAATTATAACATTACAATTTTCAATAACCTTCTTTCTTATATTCATATGTATATACCTAATATAACTTTGAAACAAAAATTATATGTGAAAAAGCGATATACATAAAACATTATGTTATATATAATGTACATAACTATAACTACCTTCATTGTACATGTGCGTGCATACAAATGTACATACATGAATAAAAATTTTATAAATATTAATAAAAGGAAACAACATTTTACGTTATCAAAAAAACTCAAAATAAAGTTATCAAAACAATTTGACCAAGAAATTATTTAATAGAATTAGTTTTAAAAAAAAAAAAAAACAAATGCGCATCACATGCTTTTACTTTTACCTAATTTAAAGAAAACTTATTCATTCCATTAAAGCAAAACTTAGAACAATTAAATATTACGGCTAACATTAAAAGTCCACATTAAAAGTTCTTTAAATTTTCAAAAGGAAGGCATAAATTTTTGTGAAAATTTTTTTTAAAAATTTTATTACACCAGTAAAAAAAATGTTAATATGGCGCAAGTAGGTGCATTTTATTGTTCTACATTGTTTTGACCTAAATTTTTGAAGTACCTCTTTATAAAATTTTAATTTCTATTTTAATCGAATATTTTTTATGTCTCTATTATATATTGGAAATTGTTTCAAAGAATTTCTGTACATACTTAATAAATTAATGTATTTAAAATAAGTGCCGTTTTATGTTTTGAAAAAAAAAAGAAGAAACAAATAATGTTCTCTTAAGTACCTTCAAGTATTTTATTTTGGGAATTTATTTTTTAAAATAATAAAAAAAAAAATTGTACTGTAAAATGCAGTATTCTTATTGTTATTTTGCCTATGAAATGATCATCATTATTGATTGAATTATGTATAAATTATAGATGTATAATTTGATGATGTACTCCCGGTCATTTGGATAGGGCCATCATATTTAATATTTTTATTCAATATTTTAAAAATTTCCTTCAATTTTGCAGTTTTATCATTTATTTTCCAATAAAGTCTTAATTTTTAAACTTTTAATGCCGCATTCCAAAAATTTACGAGAATGTAATTAAATTTTTTAATTTTTATTGCAGTTAATTTTAAAAAATCTTCTTTGCAAAACTCGTAAAATTTTTCAAAATATTGATCAAGCAATTGATCTTTAGCTACAAAATTCTAAGTTCCACAATTATCTACATTTAATTGCGTGCGACATTGACATTACTCGAAAATTTCTTAAAAAGTTCGAAAGCTCTCGTGTAAAATAAATTTTTTCCTCAAAATAAAACATAAATATTTTTTGAAAACAAAAAATATGTATAAAAAGCTCCTTTTATTTAAATGATAAAAATAATAAACTTAAGAAAACTGTAAAAATATTTAACAAAAATTACGAAAATATGAAGGCCCTATCCAAGCGAGTGGGAATGTACATATTACTCAAACATTTATAACTTTATTTTTGGTTTTTTATAATAAGCTTTCTATCTTTCATAATATTTTACACAAGATATAAAAGTGTAACAGGATGTCCCATCAGAATTATTTTTTTTATTTATAGCTAAAAAAATTAGTTCTAAGCATTTTCCATAACTTTCCACACAATAGTTTCAAAAATTTATTCAAGAGGTCCTTTAAACAATTCAATGTCATTTTGTTTTATAATTAAAATAATTTTACCTTATAATGAAAAAATGTAAGAAATGACAAAATGTTAAAATTAAAGCAAAAAAAATAAGAAAGAAAATATTAAAGAAAAATATATATGTACTTATAGAAATCGTAGAATCGCATCCTTCAATTGAGATGAAAGTGAAAAAATATTTCGCAAATTTTGCTATTTAAAAGTCGATTAAATATGTAGATGTAAATATTCTAGTACTCGACATTGTGCTTTAAAAAAAAATATTTGGTCCATTTTTCAATTTTTATGGAAAACGGGCTGGAACCGGTTATAAATAGAGAATCTATAGTTTAATTAGAATATTCTATAACTCAATGCTATTTTGTTCATTTTGTCTTCAATGGGATGGTGAACAAAATGGCTCTCAGCCAATGAATATTTAATTTAAATAATTGTTTTTTGTTGTGTAGTTTGGAAGAAGCTATGCTAATTACTTGAAGTTTAAAATAAAACAATTAGAACAAAAAAAGCAAAAGGGGAACGGGGCAGCAGGGCTGCGGGCGAGCGGTTGGTCAGTGAGATTTGCGGCTGGCGCCCTTGCCCTTTTGCTTAGAACACAATATTTTATCGGAGGGTTGATTTCATTTTTCAAAATAAGTCATTTAAAATGAATTGTTTCTTCTCCATAACTTTTGTGCATAATACTCGCGTTCCCGGCAACAACTCAATTTAAAAAAATGAATTTTGACCGCGGCAAAATGTGCGGACAAAATTCATTTTCAAAATGATTTTTGGCCGTGACTCAATTTATAAAAAAATGAATTTTGACCGCGAGAAAATGTGCGGGCAAAATTCATTTTCAAAATGAATTTTGACCGCGACTCAATTTATAAATAAAATGAATTTTGACCGCGCGGTCAAAAGACATTTTGTTGCGCGGACAAAATTCATTTTAAAAATGAATTTTGCCCGCCCATGCAAACTTTTTCCGCGGTCATAATTCATGCGGTCATAATTCAGTGCCCCGTTTAAGCTCTATGTGAATTTCTATTTCGCTTACAAAATATTATTTTTTGCGTGGTAGTATTATATGTGACACAAGGATACACAATTAAAATATATTTCAAAATAACAATTTTCTTATTATGTTGAACTAATGTTTTAATAACAATCTTTATTTTCCAAAAAAAAAAATGTTTTCCATTCCATTTGTTCACAGTTTTTTCATTTATATGCCAAAAATGAATTACAATGATAATGTTATGTTATTGGAGCACAAGTAGGTTGCTAATAGGATACACAATACATATATGATGTACCTACATTATTTAAAATTTTTAAAATTAAGAGAAATTTTTTTTAATTATTGACAATGAGCCAAAAACTATTCACACGTGAATTTATAAACATGTTTTTTCATCAAAAACATTTCTTTTTTTCTAAACGTTGTTTATTGCAAAGTTCTTTAATAGTAATAATAGAATTTAATAAGGTATGTGCACTGAAAAAAGAAATAGGTGAAGCATAATATAATTTTCTCGGCATGTAAATAGAAGCAGAGTACTTTAGAATGATTAGTGAAAATTTATAAATTCTTTTTTATTAATTAATTTTATTAATTTTTTTTATTTTTATTGATTTTATTTACACCTTCTTCTACGAGGTTCGAACTTTACTCGTAAGAATTGCCAACTAGGCTAAGCTATTGAAATTTACAATTTATGCTAAATAGAACATATAAATTTTGTGTATTTCATGCCAGAAAAATAGCTTTTTTCATATAGTAATAGTAGATTACAACACATGTTAAGAAAATTTTTTATTACAACGAGTTGTGTATACACAAAAACACATGGACACGCGTCAATACTGTTGACAAGTGTCCATGTGTTTTTGTGTACACAACGAGCTGTATAATAAATTTATGAACATGTTTTGCATACTGTTTTAATGTGCATGTGAGTTGTGCATGCTGTTTTAATGTGTAGTTGCAATCAATACATTTGCAATGCAAAAAATAAACAAAAGTTCAAAATGAAGAAGTATGTAAATTAAATTTTCTTAAATAAATAATTGACGCATTTAATATACCATTTACTGAGCTAAATTGAGGGGTATAGAATCAAAACTCGCTATGTGACCCAAAACTTAAATCGAGATAATGACAAAAAACTATATTAAAGCTTCAAAACTAACTTGGAAACTTGAACTTGTGTTTTTACAAATATTTATGATATGAATTTTCATATTCAAAAGGGGTTCACAAATCTTTTTTATTTTTGCAATTTTGTGAGGACAACAATTTTTTTTATGGCGAGTTTTGCTACGCAATGTCGTATTTAGCAAGTTTTGATTCTTTCCGATGTCAAAATGACTGGTTTTGAAACTTCGTTTTTAAAAATTTGGATGTATATTTTAGATTTCTATGTTGAATTGAAACGATATTGCGTTTTTAAACATTTTATAAAATTAACCTAAACGTAAACAAAAATATAAACATAAATTTCTTCAAATCACATAAAAATAAATAAAAAAAAATTGTTATACCTATGTATTTCATATAAAAAAAAATTAAAGTGTATCGGAACTGTAATTTGATTCACCACGAACAAGTATATTGTACTTTCTTGAAGGTACGACGAATTGTTTTTCTAATACAATACGTTTGCTTCCAGTAATTTTAAAATGCCAAGATGAGGTTGTTTTGAAGTTTTTCATTGCAGCTGTTTTCCAATCATAAATTATTGCACTTTCATTTCCGTGTTCAATTACATCACCAAATTCACTTAAAATTTCTTTGTATTCGCTGGGTAATATTATTGTATCTAACTTTTTTAATCTCTGTTCAATTCGCCCGAAAATTCTATCCGACGGTAAATAAGAATGTCCAACAACAGGAAAAAACAACGAAATTTTTTTCACTTGAGATGGTGCTTTATTATAAAAGTCTTCGATTATTTTTCGACCTTTGCCAGGGAAACATTTTTTAATTTTTTCACCAACTGATTCCATGTTATTAATATTTTTTTAAACCTTTATTAAACTAAGCACTTTAAACTGCTGGGAATTTACTCCCTCCTGAGATGAGATCAACATTGAAATTGAATAAAAACTGCTTTTCATAAAATAAAAACAAGCTTTTCCCGCGCAAAAATAATAGCTAGTTTTGATATTTTTTACTGAAACAATAAAAAGACAATGTTCCAAAAAGACCAGTTTTGTTTCTAATTAACTATCAATAAATGGTAAGTTTTGATACTAACTGAATAGAATGAATGGCTAGTTTTGAAACTAACTTCACATTTCAAAGGAGATTTACAATGGTTTCTAATAAGTTTTAAAAAATTCTGGTTGGATATTTGAGTTCAGCGCAGCCGAAATAATAAAAATCAATCGCTAACTCATTTTTTGTCAGGGGTATCACATAGCGAGTTTTGATTCTATACCCCTCAATTTACGATGTATTATATAAAATGGTATTAGATTTTAAGTTTGATCGAACCGTCGTCATCAGCGATATGTCTGCAAAATTTCTATTTCATTATACTTTGTTAAATTTTACGTTTCCTATAATTTAATAGCTGAAGTTAATAATCGAGTATTATTAACTTCAATATAATTTAAAAATTTAAAATGATAATATCAACCTTTCATTAGATGGATAAATATAATTCTTAAACTCAAATAAATCTGATAAAAATCACGGAATAAAGTGTTATTTTATGCTTTGTGAATATGCATGAGCATAATGTTGAAATTATTGACCATGAACTTTATTTTTTCAAAATAAATGTTAAGTAAAAAATTTTAAATTAATTATTCATTTTTGCACACAATTGTTTTATTCACCTTTAAAAAAGAAATGTATTAAACATAAATATGTACAATGTAAATGTACATCATGGATAATACGATGTTTATATGTATAATTATAATACATTATCTATTGTATATGTCCTTTATATCAACACAATATTATTATTATTATTTACTAATATTCATATTCATATCCATATTCAAGTCAATATTAAGTTTATAATTACAAATAATTATCAATGATAGTGATTCGAACCGAGCTACTCATTTTTACCGCGAAAAATACTAGATTCTTACTTTTCTTAAATTACTCAAAGAAATATAAAAATTTTTTTCTATGAATCAGGTATTTATTTACTTAACAATATAAAGAAAAGTCTTTATGTACAGTACAATACAAGTATATGTTTTATACATCTCTATGTATTAACTATGATGTTTCTGTGTATAATTATAACTTGTTTTGAGGAATACACAGGACTGGATCAAATAATCAAATGAAATGGTCTACCTCTACACTCTACGGAAGCGCAAAGTAAAGAGACATTAATGGTTGTTAATGAAATTGGAATTCTTTTAGAGAGTAACATTAAAAAACTTTAGTGTGCAAAGGGTTTATATGTGTTGACAGTTTTTAAATATGTACAAAAAGTGCCAATGTTTTCAAGCAGACAGGCGCAAATGTTTTTATTCAAGCTTTTACTCTTTGCTTTATGAGTATTATAAAAAGTCGAGAAATAAATAAAAATTAATAAAATTTGAATTTAAAGTTTTTTATTGTAACGAAAACATAAAAACAAATAATATTGTACATTAAAATAATATTAAATCTTAATAGATATGTATATTGTATAAATACAAAAAAATATATAGTTATTTTGGAATTTCGCCAATAATAAAAATTGCATTTAAGACAATAAAAAAATAAAAAGTGTCATCAAGCATTTATCGCAGCTACAATACAACGAAAATTTTATCGAATAATTATTTTAGGGGAATAGATACACATATGTGTACCAATATAACATAACATAAATCGAATATAATTAAAATATACTAAGAATATACTTAATTTAAATGTATCAAATGAAACTTTTACGAAAATTGAAAATCTTCATCACACAAAAATTTTGATTTTTCAGGTGAACAGATTTTGCTCATTCGTTTCTCATCATTGTTAGTATGTGTTAAGCATATTTATTTTATATATATTACAAATAAGATAGCAAGTTTATAAAAAAGTATCCATACTCCTATAATTTATCTTAAATTTTGTAAACTTTACTCATTTAGAGACATTTTTGTAGTTAATTTGTTAATTTAAGCATTTTGAATTTGGTTGCTGCGATCAAAATTTTGGTTGAAAATTTAAAATTCAGGAGAGACTTTTCATATTCTTATTTATCGCATCTTGGTACTTTTTTTTTATAAATAAAACCATTACTTCCTTCCATTTGTAAAGATTTTCCAAATGAGTGTAAATATAAGTACGTTGATCTCTGTTAATTAAATAGTTTTTATTCATATTAAAACAACTCATCAAATGCTTGTTTTTCTTCAACAAATAGTAATTTTTCAAATCTAACATTTATTTATTTTAAGAAAATTATGTCCTTAAATTCAACAAAAAAAATAAAATAGAAACAAAAAAAAGCAGTTTAATAACATTTTTATTATATGCTAAAAATTTATCTTTTTTATGAAAAGAAATTAAATTCTCTGAAAACTCATAACAATGTATCCTTCTTTTTTGCTTCGAAGAAAAAGAACATTAACTTCAACCCTTGTCTGCTGATGAAACTAGAATACAAAAACATTTTGATTATATTATGTAGGTACTTTTATTTAAATATTATATTTTGGCAAAGTAAAAGAAAATCGGTCACCCTTGTTATTTTTATTTTTAACTGAAAATTTACTAAATTTTATTCTTATTACTTTTTATGCAAAACAAAAATAGCATTATTATTATATACATAAATAAAATTTGTAAAATTGGTTCATAAATTTAACTCCTTTCATTTTAGGGCACAAAAAAAAAGTTAAAGCCTTCAAAAAAAATTTCCAATCTACAAATTAGAAATAATATAAACTGTCAAAGGTTAAAAAAGTCTTAAAATATCTTGTTCTTAACATTATTAGGGCTTCCCCCGATTGGTATTTATTTAATACCGATCTTTTATACTATTTTTACGTCATCTTAAATTTTAAATTCGAAATTCTCAGATTAATTTAGAATTAATTTTCTTTTTCAATTTCCTTGGGAAGTATATATTTTATTTAATGATGGCACCTTTAACGCTTTTAACAGAATTTGCATATAGAATGTTATATAAACTTACAATATTAATCCTTGATTTAACACTTTAAATTCTGATAAAAGTTACTAAATTTTTGTGGCAATCAGAAAAATTTGTCTTCATTCATAAAAATGAATAATTTATCAAAAATTATATTGTGTCGATTGTCTATACCTAAATACATTTATGTTTCTTGAAATCATAAGTTCTACTTTAAAATTAAAACATAAAATATTTTTTATATTCTCAATTGATATAATTTTTTTACATATATTATGCATAACTATACAAATACATATACATAACAGAACTATGTAAAACATTTGTCTTTTTTGAATATTATGTTAACACATTTCTCCAATAAATTCTAATTTAATCAATTTAATATTAGATGAAATTATAAATTTTATTTTCCATTCATTTTCGCATTATATTCGCGTTGTTTTTTTTTAGTTGTTTACAAATAAATATACTTTTCTGGCGCCAGCTTTTTATGAAAATACTTTTTATTTCATTTTTTCTTATTACATAGAATGTGTTTTCAAACAAAATAAATTATGCCAAAAAAAAAAACAATAAGAAATCATAATGTTTTTTTCTTGGCTATTTTATGGGTTTACCCAAACGCACTTTATACATAAGATGTAAATATTTATATATATTGATATTCTCAAAATATTATGTATGTATATTCAGCCTATAAATAGTATTGTTAGCGAAAAACGTTCCAATTAGGTATAATAAAAATATCTTTAATTCAAAAAAAAATTTCAATTCTAAAAAAAAAGCTGTTTACAAAAAAAAATTAAAAAAAAATTTAAAAAAAATATATTGCTGTAGGAAGATTCTTGCTATACATACATAGATTAATTCATCTAATTGCTTCAGATTAATTCTCACAATACATAATACGAAAGTGTTTTACAAATTTGTGAAATTTACAATAGTTTAAATGGACTACAGACTAGATTTCATAGTATGTATATTATTAATCATATTAAAAATAGATTTAAACTTTTCCTTATTATAATAAAAATGTAAAATGAGAAAATCAGAATTTTATAAAAATGTAATGCGTAGGCAAGTAGGTATTAAATTTTCATTTCATTTTTATTAACAATATTTTTTCTGAACTCAATATCTTTGCGGTTAAAATATATGTATTAAATTATGTTCATAAGTGTACGTATGTAAGTATAGATATATGTATTTATATAATTGATGAAGAGTAAAAATATTAAAAAACCACAAAGGTTATATTAGATAAATAAATAATAAACAAGTCCACAAACGATGGCGACTTATAGTATTTTGTTCAAATTTCAACTTTGTCTCAAATCCTTGTTAGATATAATAGTTTTCAAATTATGACACTTTATTCTAAATAATAATAAATGAAAGAATATTAGTCTAATAACATTTCAATCGTCTATAATTCTTAGTCTTCTGTATACTAATTATTGTCGTAGCTATTATATATTTTTAATTTTAATATTAAATTAAGTCAAGTTTATTAATTTGTTTTAATGCTTAGTAGTGCACATTTAAATACTGTTTATATATTATATTATAAATAATCTTCAACAAGTGTTATGTTTTAATAATTTTCATATTAAAAAATCATGCATGTGCATAAAACAAAATATACATGTGATAAAAGTTTTATTATTTTACTCAACTTATATTCCTCAAGTTTAACTTTAAAATGTATAATTACACTAATTACACATCATATTATTGTTATACATTATTCCGTTGAAAGGAAGCTTTTACAAGAGCAAAAAGTCAGCTTATGTAAAATTAAAAGAAAAACTATATCAAAGAACAAACAATATTTTAAAAAATTTCAAAAAAATGGACAAAGCTTAAAAGTTGTGCCAATTTTATATAGTGTTGAGTTAGAGCAGCCATATAAATTCTAAAATAACATTAAAATAAGAAACGTGATGGTATTTGCTAATATTTTGAAACGCATAGGAAATGTGCTTCAAAATACAATTAATTGCTAAGAAAAAAAGAACTTTAAAATTGTTTATGGCGAGTTTTTCTATTGACATACATATATATTTATAATGTACATAATATGTAATGATATGTATAGTGATGTTATGATATAAAGATACATATGGAAAAACACTTTTGAAGAAAGTTCTAATTTTAGAATCAGGAATATATCTTAGTTTATCCAATAACTTGCAATTTATTGACTAATGTCGAATGCCAGTATAAAGCCAATAAAAAATTCCTTAAAAATTTCTACCAATTATTTTGAAACTTATCATTAGAATTAATTTATAACAATGATATTATATGAAAATATATATAATTAACAAACCGTGTGAATTACTTGCAAATTCAAAAAAATGTGAGCAAAACTGACAAATTCACACCCTTTTAATTTATTTTATTAAATTAATAGATTCGGGTTTTTCTCTGTATATTTTTAGACATGAAGTTATTTGTCAAGTTTATATTTCACTGGACGTGATGATTGAGTGGCCTCCTAAGTTTGAGTGGTCCCCAAATATTAAACACACTACAAAAACTTCTCAAATCCAAAAAAATACCACGAGCTTAAATAAAAAAATAAAAATTATTTTCGCTACAAGTTGTTTCTTTCTGTCCTGTCATAAATAAGACATAACCCAAAATTGTTAAATTTAATAAAAATTTTGTCAAAATATTAAAATAAACAAAACTGTAGGTACATATAATAGATATGAAGCATAAAGCCCGTTTTCAACATTTTGATATCCGGAGTTTTTTTTAAATATTTCTACGATCGCTCTATTTATATAGCAATTTTGATTAAAATCCTCTTTTAGCTTTAGCCCCCTTCTTTGGGTCATTATTTTTTAATCTCCTTCAATCTTCAATCCATTTTCAGCCTCCAGAATGGTGACTCTTATATGGTGTTCGCATTAGGAGAATATTTGTGGAATACCTATCATGTTTTTCGGAATATTTCAGGAAAATAAACTACATTTTTCATATAAAAATATATTCCGGAATATGTATGTATATTCCACTTTCATATTCCATTTTGTCAGGGTTAAAATACTAAATGTGTAATTCTTTTTTATGTGATGGGGTGATGGTAAAAATACTTAATTAAAGGAAATCAATATTAGCTTAACAAAAAACTATATTAAGTTTTTCAGTTTTACTTTTATATGCTAGAAATAAATTTTCTATTTGTGTTTCAGGAACATAAAAGCTTCTTACAAATTCACATTGTCTTAATTTGTGAGTGATAAGTTTAGAAAATTTAAGTACAGTTCAGTAAAGTATTTAAGAAAGAAAAATTATAATTTGCAGTAAAAAAATATATTTTTAATAATTTATTTGCTTCTCCCTCTTTCATGATTATGACGATAACAGTGTTTAATCATAAGATCATCATACATTTTCTAAATCATATTGTCAAAATGAAGGAATTAATTTTGGCCGAATAAATCGTAGTTATTCTTCTGATGGAAAAATAATGGCGCTAAGATTTAAAATTTTTGCTTCATAGTTCAATGACTTTTATTTATCTTTCTTTATCTTCTTCATTTAACAGAAAAGAAAATAAGATCGTAAAACGTTCTAATCTTAAAAAAAAAGGACAATAAATTTTCTAGTATATACATGCTGCTATGAATATAATGAAAAAAGAGTTAAAAAATCTTATAATTACTATACAAAACTAAAGTATCCATTTCCATACAAAACGGCAAAAAGATTTTTTTTCTGTATTGTTCTTTCAATATGCGTTTAGAGGTATAAAACATTATTTCAGTTTTTTCAGGCACGACTCTATACATGAACCTCTTTAATAGTTTTGGTGGTTTGAAACATTCAAGAAAACAAGTATTTTTTTTTTCAATATCCAAATACTTTTTTTCATAAAAAACTTCTTTTATTCATATCATCATCAAATTGTTTATATTATGTTTTAAAATACAGAGTGTTAATGTATAAAAAAAATGTAAGCATAAAATATTGAAACGATGTTTACGTTCTGGTTTTGAATGTTGTGTTGTATAATTAGGACAGAAATAATAAAACTATATTTAATTTTACGTAAACTGATATCTTCTAAATTTATGAGGAGTAAGAATATTGGAGGCAACAAAACAATGCTCAAATAAACAATGCTCCTGATATAGTTTAATAGATAAATAAAACGTTGACATTTATTAAAAAAAAAGTTCATTTATTAAAAAATTAATATAATAGATTCAAAGATTTAATTATTTAAAAAAAAAAGGTACTTTTCCGTTAGCCGGGCGCTTTTTGCGGCGCAAAAAAATTTTACGGCGCAAATTTACGGCGCCAAAAATGTTAGCGAAAACTTATGGTAATTTAAAATGAATAGTTTTTTCGTGTATCGGGGGACGGCTGCCGCCTCCCCCGAACCCCCTAGGGCACCTTTTTTTTTTTTTTTTTTATTTTGCCTTGGCGCGCTTCGCGCGATGCGAATGGGACGGGGACTGTTGTGCAGAAATTTACAGGATACCCGTCCCATTCGCATCGCGCGAAGCGCGCCAAGGCAAAATAAAAAAAAAAAAAAAAAAAAGGTGCCCTAGGGGGTTCGGGGAGGCGGCAGCCGTCCCCCGATACACGAAAAAACTATTCATTTTAAATTACCATAAGTTTTCACTAACATTTCTCGCGGCATACATGTGCGCCGTAAAATTTTTTTGCGCCACAAAAAGCGCCCGGCTAACGGAAAAGTACCAAAAAAAAATTGGAATATATGTCTAATCTAATCTATGAGTGAATAAATATTTCTTGCTTTGAAATATTCAAATAAATAAATCGGTAAAATTAGATATAAAAACTAAATCTAAGGAAAACACTCTGTAATGTACATATATTTTTTAGTTTTCAAGATCATCAACATGCGTTACTTTTTTCAAATTCATTATTTGTTTCATAACTGGTCTCTGATTCTTGGAATCACCGCAGTCTTGTTTTTGATTTTCTTTCTTTTTTTTTTTGTATGACCGACAAACAATGCAATCATTTATAAACGAAAAACATATTTAAAAAAGGAGACTGGATAATTTTGCTATGTATAGAGTAGAACACTAAACATACCTACAAAATTCTCACACTGACTCCATCATAGTTTGGAAACAAACTATTTTTGTGTTTAAAAAGTAATATCATCTACATAAAGTTAAAATGAAGATTTTTTATGGTTTCGTCTGTTGTGTAATAAAAATTAAAGAATTACTTAAATTTTATATTGATATTTCGTTGGTACTCTGAAGATTATTTAACAAATATACGTATGTATGTATAATGCACTACACTGAAAAAAAAACTCGTTGCAAAATTAGCTAAAACTGCAATATTTTCTGAAAGTACGTGCTCAAAATCTTGCATTTATTATTAAATACATAAAAACTCGTCCACAAATACATAGCAAGCGAATTATAGCAACATTTGCTATTTGAAAAATATAGCTTTTATAATTGAGGCGATACTGCAGATGACGTGAACCACTCTGAATCGGATGAAACTTGAAGGGGGTAGAGGCAGTGACCAAATCCCCAAAACCAAAAACAGTTCTTGGAGCAAAGGCCCGTTTCGCAGATACATTTTATATAAGAAATTTTTTTTTGCAACAAATCGCACTGACCAACCATCCGCCAAAAATATTTCAACTTGAATATTTTGATTTCAATTTAAAAACCATTTTTTTCGCTCATAAAAAAAAAAAATATATAAAATTTGTATTTTTTCACATTATCGAAAAATGTTTATTCAACATCAGCTATTTTTCCTAGCTATGACAAATAGCAAATTTTGCTAACGTCATCCACTAGTTCGATTTGAACTAGACACGTAGCAAAAAATATACAGAAAATAGTGCAGATTTTCAGTGTGTAAACATTTATAAAAATTATAGTTATTTTACTATGGCAAGAATTTTATTATTAAATAAACACGTTACTCACAACAATATTGATAAATTTTTAATGATGAGAGAACCTTTATTAGAATCAATTCTCAAAACCATTTCAAAATTGTGATTGAAGTATTGTATTTCAATAAATATGTTGGTTTTAAAATTACCGATTTAGATCAGTTTTTTTTGTTACGAGGGTTATTGTTCGAATGAACTTTCACGTATTATCTTATTCTCTCAGATAACTAAATACATACATACCTACATTATTTTTATAATGTGAAAAATTCTAAATTTATTATTGCTGGTACAAAAAGTCACTTGAACTCGAAATTCGCGTGAAAATTTGATTTAGATGGACAAATTATCGTTATATGCAATATATGTATAATGTCATTACAAAAGCAATTCTCTTAAATTCTCTTTGAAAGTTGAAAACTCTTTATAATATTTAACATTTTCGGACATTATAAACGTACTGACGGAAATTAAACCCAGGAATAAGAATAATTTAATTTCAATGCCAAAAATTTTGTAAATATTTTTTGAGTAAAATTCTTTATTTTCATATTAAATAGATATGCGAAATTTTATTAAGCATTAATGGGGAAAATTTATAAATTCAATAAAAAGTTCTATTTACATTATAACTACTACGTTTGTATGTACTTGCAAATACATATGTATTGTATACATATATTGTACATATCAGAAAAAAGTTTTTATTACCGGACAAAGAAATATTTTATTCCATATAACTACCTCCACCTTTTCACATGTTTTTAAGTTAAAGTTTTTATACAGAATGTTTCGATTTACTTTTTTTATTTTGATAACTAAACAATTCAATTTAAATTACATTTGAAAAAAAAAAAAAAATATGAAAATTAAATAATTGAATGTTGCCCGTCCACACGTTGTCGTGAGGCCGACTTACTTATTTTTTCTTCGGCTGCTGCTCCACGACGTAATTTTTAATTTTTTGTGCAACTATGTCAGGTAAAAAGCATGTTTTTACCTGACACAAGCGGATATTCGAATGTAACGTTGTTTCAAAATTTCAAATTAATCGATGACGAACTTTTACGATTTTCAACAAACGAACGTACCTTTTTTAACGACACATGTGTAGTTTTGTATAAATAATACCGTATAAATAAATTTTATGAAATTTTCATTATAACAATATTTTTACTACGATTTTAACGGGGGTTGAACATTTGTCCGCGGGACATTTGTCCGCGATTTGTTTTTGTATCGCGGACATAAAAATGACATTTGTCCGCGATTCAAAATGTCTTTTGTCCGCCGCGGACAAATGACATTTTCCAAAATGTCATTTGTCCGCGATAAAAATTAATCGCGGACAAATGACATTTTGCAAAATGACATTTGTCCGCTAAAAAAACTGAAAAATCAATCGCGGACAAATGACATTTTGCAAAATGACATTTGTCCGCTAAAAATTAAAAATTTCAATCGCGGACAAATGACATTTTGCAAAATGACATTTGTCCGCTAAAAATTCGAAAAATCAATCGCGGACAAATGACATTTTGCAAAATGACATTTGTCCGCGAAGTTTTCCATACAAATTTCATCGCGGACAAATGTCACGGTGCCGATTTTAACGTGTAGGTACAGTATATCATAAAATTTGATTTCAACTTATTTACTAGTCTTCATAAAATTTTCCTAATACCAAACACCTTGTAAAAACACATTAGAACTGTTGAAAAGTGAATTGCAAAAATTTTTCTTTCATTACATTAAATGTATATAGGTAAGGTATGTTATAAAATATTATTGTTTATAATTATTAATAAATTAATATTGAAGCCTGGTTTTGTTGTTCAATTTAAAGGCAAAGTTTTCCAAATTGTGTTCCCATGTCGAATTAATTTACCTATTTACATCGTAATTGAGAAAAAACGATAAATCTGTATAAACTTTTATTAGATAGATATTAAATATAGTGTAGGTATTTATATATACCAGGCCGCTGATATCCTGATATGAATATAATGTATGTTTAATAGAAAAATAAATATATGTACATACAGGTCCTACATGTATATCAAATATAATTATTATTAACGTTCCATATCGTTGTAACCTACGAAATAAAGTTGGAAACTTTATTCAGTTAAAACAGGTCTACATTTGTTGCAAAATTCATATTTTGTAAGAAAAATAAAAATCAAATAATTTTTGTTTCGACTATATAAATAGAATTTGTTGTTATTTTGACGTGAAGTTTTAATTTTTGAACTCTTCACATTTTTTTTAATATAATAAATAAAAATGTTAAAAATGCATATTATAGTTAAATGTATAACAAAATTTGGCGTTCAAAATTTAATTTTGTATTTGAATCATCGTAATTTTGCACACAAAATGTGTGTCATAATTACATGCATACATAGTATATATATCTCCCTACTTGTTTTGCATAAATAATATACCTATGTTATTATAATTTAAAAATTACGTATATATTTGTATATAAAACAATATATTGATAACCAGTCAAACGACAGCGCCGACTATATGTTCTGGGCCAAAGACGGAAGGTCACATTTTAATGAATTCAAATTAATGTTTTTGTTAATTAATTACCTGATTTAAAATTTTCGTTTCACTATTATAATTATGGTGACCATATTCAGAATATTTTCAGTTTTTCGCAAATACAACAATTCCATAATCTAAAAAACCCTTTGACAGTTTTTCAAATTCTTGGGTGTATTGAATATGTAATTAAATGTTGGTTTCATGATCACCGTAGGTTCGACCGAAATAAAAAATCTAAAAAACACACCATTTTGGAGACATTTGTGAAAAACTAAAAATATTATGAATATGTCCTCTTTTTAAGAGCACAAAAATATGGTCAACATAATTATAATAGATCTCATCTATTAGACTTTTTCTATTTCACCGCGTCTTGAGCAACTACGTACATATATATTTTCTAATATTTGTAATTGTAATTTTAATGCCAATCAAAATTATTTTATGTGACAACAAAAATTTAAAGCTGAAGTTATTCACAAAGAAGTTCTGAAATAAATATTGTAAATTTAAAATACAAATAAATACATACCACCAGTTAAACTTATTATTATAACTTATAATGTTGTGTAGTATGTAGTATGAAAATAATGTATTTAGATTTAGGTACAAATTTCTTGACCTAGGTCTATTTTAATTTGCAAGAGTAGTGTAAAAATATTTTTTTTATTAGTAAATATTGTTCATTTTTTTATAGAAGCACAAAATTGAATTCATTCTCCTAAGTTCAAAGCCAAATAGAATTTCAAAACAAAAAAAAAATAAGCTTATTGTACGTTATTAGGTGAAAGTAATCAATTGGAAATTTGTTTAAAAATTGCAATTTTCTTATTTAAAAAAAAAATATAAAAATAAAAATAAATATATATTGTAAGTGGAAACCATAAAAATGATCTTTTGAGAGCTCTTTTTGTTTTATTTTTTGTTAATCCAACAATTTTCCATTTAGTTTTTGACAATTGAAAAACCAATTGTTCTTGGAATGATTTTAAACGATAATTTAAGTAATATTGTAAACATTCAAATGAGACCTGAAAATTGATATATTTTTTTTAAAGTTTAAAATTATTATGCAACGACCAATCAATATTTTTATTTTTGAATCAAATAAATGTAAATAATAAAATATACAGCTTAGTGTCTAATGTACATACATTTTGTGTAGCAAAATTATTTCATAATATTTGTTATCAACGAAGATTTTTATTTTGATTCAGAAAATTCAACAAATATTCGTGTAAACTATAACAAAAAATAATTATTTCAAAAACCGTTTAAAAACTTAATTGAAACTTTTATAAACTTTTCTAATAAAATTGAAAAATTGACTTAAAATATACAAGAATTCTATGTACCTATCTTTTTTTTGGACTTTAAAAAGCGACAAAATTCTAATTGATATTCATTCTACATTCAATTACCTTTTAAATGGCATTCCTGGTAAATTTCAATGATGCGCTAAAAAAGTTGAAAAATGTAAGTGAGATAAATAAAAACTCAATATGATGATGGCAAATGTCCCTGTACAAAATAACGTATGTACTACGACTAACAACGGTAACTCGCAGTTTCAGGAAATATCTTTTTTATAAAATTCTGTAAATTTCTTTGTGTATATATTTATTATGTATTTTTGGAAATCAAAAAGAGTTTTTTATACAAATTCTTATTTAAAGTACAAGAATTCTGCAAAAATCTTATATATTGTTTCTAAAAAATGTAATATTTGCTGGTTTTTTTGTTTTTATGAGAAGTTTAATGTAGATAAAATATGTAATTTTAGTATTTTACGGTTTCAGTTGAAGATAAAGTAGTTTTTACATTAAAAAATTACATAATATATAAAATGACATTTCGAACTAAAATATTATTCGTGCGAAAAATAATTTCGTTTTGAATGCAACATTATTTATATACGCAAAAACGACATTACACGTACTGTAAATGTAATGTGTTTTTTTTTCGTATAAATAATGACATACTTTCAAAACTACATTAATTATCGTTTGAACAATGTTGTTTTTCTTAATACCAGTAATGTTTTAAAACGATGTTATTTATCGTAATGATAGCGATATCGTTTTTTCGTATGAGCAACGTCGAAGTTGAAAACGATGATATGAAAACCAAATCATCATGTTTCATATACAAATTTGTTAAGTTAAATAAATACTAAAATAATGGTATCCACTTTTTTTAAAGAAGAAAAATACAGACACAAATAAAAAAAAGTTTTTTCGAGTATCCCTGTGACCTACGGCTAAGCGAGTAAAAACCTTTTTAACACAACGCATAATTTATTTATTTGCAAATTTTACAATAACAATTTTAATTTGATTTTTCGTTACAAGAGATATTTCAGTGAGCCATTTTATTTCGTATAATAATATTGTCACTGCTCTTAAATCTATCGCCTTAATTACAAAATATTATAGTATTCAGTACTTATTGTTCTTAAACTTCAAGATTGTATATTGAATTTCAACTATTTTAGTCACTCTGAAATACTGAGTTCCATAGTTTGTCGAAAAAACTTTATTGAATTATCAAAAAATTCAATAGGATAAATAAAACTATAAAATCACTCTTTAATGCTTCAATTTTCTACCAATGGATATTTTATTTTATGTTAAGTAAATAAATTTTAAATAATGTATTCAGAGAAACTACTATTCTACATTATGAATTATTATTATAATTTGAATTTTTTTGTATGTGGGCAAAAACTTTTTTATTGCGGAACAATGCCATAAATTAAAATTTATTGAATTAACAGATCAATCTATTTTGAAAACTTAATTGCTATAACGTTATGGTTTGAATTCATTCACAAATAATAAACAATAGCAATAAACATTTTTTAAATCAACTTATTTCATGTTTTTAAACTAAATCAACTTAAAAATCAACTTACCTAATAAGTATCATCACGATATAATATTAAATTATTAAATGAGAATCAATTAAAAAGCTTAAAAAATGTCTGGAGCGTTTAATTTATAAAACATGCAATAAATTTTTATATTATTTTTATCAATAAATATTTTTAGTGCATTAAATCCGTTAAGATTTCATTCATAACATCTCAAACACTTCTATGTATACACAGATTATAAATTAATACTATATATAATATAACTGCATAGATTATAAAAATATTATAACTATAGATTAATAAATAATTAAGTCAGACTGATTTTTTTCAATTTTACATAATAGTAGATTATTGATATGTAAACTAAATTTGTTATTAATTAAGAGTTCTGTATACACAAAAATACATTGACACGAGTCAATACTTATATCACGAGACCGACGGTCGAGTAATATAAATTGACAAAGTGTCAATGCATTTTTGTGTAAATACAGAACGAGTTGTATAACAAATTTTGATAATATATCCAATATACTGTTTTAATGCGTAGCGGAGAGGTAGTTGCAAAGAGAGAATATTTTTTCTTCTCATTTTTTCTCATTTTTTTTTTATTTGGCTGTATTGAAATATTGTGAGAGATATTATGTTTATTTAGCTATTACGTAATATTCAATACGAAACATCTAAATGATTTCATTATTTACGCTGATGCATCTAAATTTTTTCATTATATACGCTGATGCATCTAAATTTTTTCATTATTTACGCAGATGCATCTAAATGATTGCATGTGTATTGACGCATATAATACTCCATTTAGTGATCTAAATTCTATAGCACTAAATACAACATAACGATCCCCAACGCAGTAAAACATTTAATAAATCTTAATTTTATTTATATTTAGCTTACAATTATAAATTTGCCCAATTTTTTATAGTGTTGTTAAACCTTATAGTAGTAAACTCATGGCGCTCTGGCGGGATTCAAAAAATGATTACGAGCTTAAAAATATTAAAAAAAAAAATAAAAATTAAAGCTTTTGATGGTACCCCGACAATTGCTAGAAAAATAATTGCCCGAAAAACAATTGCTCAAAAACATTTGCACGAAAATCCAAAAACTTTTCCTCGAAAAACGTTTGCTCGAAAAGCATTTGAAAATTAAAAAAAAAAGGAAAAACAAGAAAATGCAACTCTGATTATGTGAATTTCTTAAATGATCTTGTTAGCTGGTCCTGTCAACAACAGATAATCGGAACCCAATTCTTTAGTTGATATATGCAAGAAATCAATATAGTAACAAAAATTATTGATTATAATATTACTAAAATATTGACAAAAATAGTAACTATTGAATTGCAAATATTGAAGCTTCTGCTGGCTCATAATAACTTAAATTTTAGTAATAGTGTGTAAGTGTGTTTTTCGCTAAAATATTAAAATTAATTTGTTGAAAAATTTGACTTAAATTAATTATCTGTATACTTTTTGATGGTAATAATTGAGATTACCTACTTCACGGGAGTGTGGAACTGATATTTATTTCAAATCACTGTGTTTGTATGTGTGAAATTTACTACAAAAGATACAAGTGAAACTCAAAACCGGCTTCTAAGGTATTTCACGCCTGGGAATCGGATTAAAATCTCTAATACCCTTAAACCATTTCGGGTCCCTAAGCTACTTCATTTCAAAATCGGTCCAGCGGTAGATAATTATTTCTTTTTCCCCGATAACTATAATCATATTGACAAAATATTTACCTACATTATGTATACATGTAATTGAAAATTAATTTATTAGAAATTTTAAAATGTATCATTGAGATAATCAATAAAACAAAAACAAACTAAATGGGTATGTATAGGGTTGCCAAATGGTCTCTTTAAAAGAGAACATGGTCTCTTTTGTAGCTTCACTCTTTTTTTATATTTTTTGTTTTTCAAATGGTCTCTTTTAGTCTCTTTTTTAGACTTTCATTATTTCAAGCTATTTTAAATGTTTTCGACGAATTGTCAGATTTGACAATTCGTCAACTTTGAAAAAGCTACCATCTAGCTTAAAATCGCTTCAATTCTTGAAACAATATTCTAATTCTGTATTTATAAAAGTGGCTCAATTTTTTTTGCGATCCCTGGGCAAAACGCAATTTTCTATGATAGAAGCTTAATGGACCAAAGAGAGAAATAGACTTACTCCTGAAACTGTAAAAGGAATAATGGCAGTAGTATATTACTTGAAGAATATCTCGTGTAAAGATTTTTACTGCTTAATAAAAAATGACAAAAAATTCTTGAATTCAGTTTCTAGCTCAGGCAAATATGATTTCGTTCAATAATTTTTGTTTAGTAAATTGATTTTTTAATATGTCTATAGATTTTATTGGATTTATAATTATGAAATTTCGCAATAAATAATTAAAGTTTTGTCCAGGTGAAATGAATTACTTCATTTTTTGTGTGTGGGCAAAAACTGCATCACTGAAGTATTTTATATTAATGTATAAAAAAAACATAATAAATACTAAATTATATTTCTTGGTCTCTTTTTGATCTCTTTTTTTTCACCAGAATGTTCTCTTTTTTCAGATATTTTTTTAAAAACATACTCTTTTTTGACTTAACTCATTTGGCAACCCTAGGTATGTATAATTCAAAGTTTCAAATGTATATGATGAAGAAAAAGAAATTAAACTTGCTGTCTAACATTTTTCTCACACAATTAACGTGTAACAAATAATTAGCGTTCTAAATTCCATTTTTAAAATAGAAACTATGACAATATATATATATATATATATAGATACAATTTTTTTCCACATAAAAGAAATCTTTTAAAGATTTTTCTAGTTTTTTTTATTATTATTTTGATTTTCTTTATTCTGCTAAATAAAATATTTTAGGCCGAAGATATGATACGACAGATGTTATTATGTGTTCACGACGACGACGACGGATGTCTGCATTTTCTAATCAGTCAACTTTTTGGAAAACAAATTAATATAAAAAAAAAAAAAAATTTTTGAAATTCATTCAAGAAGAACATAGAAAACATACCTGTCTCTCCATTAAGATAAGAAAATTATTTTTTTAAATTTAAATTCTAGAAAAAAACGCATAATAATATTTGATGTATATTAAAATTGATAATAAACATGTAATTAATGTCAATTTAAAGTTTTTTATTCCGAAATCTTGTTAACTTGTTTTCTCTCGTAGTACAATGTGTATGAAATGAAGGATTCAAGTATTGTTTTAAACAACAAGTGTGTAAATATATTATGAAAACATAAATTAAGTAAAATTTTTAGTTAACAGGAATATATTTCCATGTGGATAATATCATTGAAAATATTTACATAAAAAATAAAGTTGTATTTTCGTTTACAATTTGAAAATTACATTAAAAAAAAATCATAGGATAAGGAATATGGAATTGACATTATTAATTATTATTATTAAAAACTATAATTAATTAATTTTATGAAAATACCTCAGTTGCATTTTTTGGTGTTAAAAGAAAACTATGTTTTATTGCTCCCTCAATCTTTTGTTTGATCTGGATATTATACTGTTGTTAAATAAAAACTGTTTTATAATTTATTTAGTTTCTTAATTAAAGAATGTGTAACCATTTAAAAATTTTTAGTTTCTGAGAAGAAATTTATTTCCATTAATAACGAGACGCATGGTTTTCATTATCTGTGTTTTCTGTTAATGTTATTTATTTATGACGTTCAGAATATTTTTATTAAAAAAACTTTATTTTGTTTATGTTAATTTGTAGGCCCTTAAAAGTGCTATATACTTATAATCAATTAAACAATGTACATACATTTTGTATTTTTATATTCCTATTTATTCCTATTTATAATATAGTATGTACTATAACATGTTTTTAATATTTATCGTGATTTAATATTTATTATGAATTATGACTTTTCTAATGTCATATTTAATAATGACAATCCAATCAACATTTTAGGAGAATTCATTCAAAAAATTAACAATAAGTATACTTGAAGCTTTCTTTAATGGTAACCTGATTTAGATAAGATAAAGAAACAAAAAAAAGATAAAAAAAATGCATTTATAATTTGAGAGAATAATAATATTGTCTGTAAATAATTTTTTTTTGTATACCTATATTCCATTCTACATTAATAAAAAAAAGTATGACAATATTCCAAGAATTATACCGTGATTCAATAAAAAAAAATTACCAAAAAAGTATACCAGCTAGACCAGAAAAATATAAACAAATCAATAACCTAAGTCACTGACTTTAAAAATAAACAAAATATAAAAAAAAAAAACAATAAATGTACACAACAGTTGTTGAGATAAGAAATAAAAGAGCAAGAAAAAATAATTATTTATTATATGTATATAATTGGAAAAAAACACACAACATATACAATAAAAATAAAGTATGTATTATACAAGAGATTGGCACACCTGAGAGCTTGTTTGACTGGTTTACAAGTACTAGAAATTTTAGACATAAACAATTTCAATATTTATTAATTTTTGAAAGCAATTACTTATTTAAGATTTTAATACTTCATTTATTTTTTTGTAAATTTAATTTAATTTTATGCATATTGCGTATATTAATAGGCCAATGGCGTCTAACAGCAACGAGGAACAAACATTAGCTGGCCTTAAAGTAAAATCAATTGGATGCGAAGATGGTTGTTAAATTTCAAAATTAGCAGAATTATTTTCCTAGGATTTTATTTGTACTTTTTAAACAAAAAAAAAGATTTTTATTACAAAAAAATAGACAATAATATCTATCTAATTTGGCAAAAAAATTATTATTAGCAAAAAGAAAAATTATTATTTTTTAATTTAAATGTGAATCTTAAACCCCAATATACATTATATATGTTTATTATATATATTGTTCCTATATTTGAAAAATGTAATAAGTTTTAGAGAACTAATAGTTAATGAATACGAATAGAATATAAATTTCTCGTTAACGAATTTGCTCAAAACAAAATAAATTACATTGTTGGTATTTAAGTTTTGGGGGCTGCCTTAACCTAAAGATAAATAACATAAACAGATGAAATATTGTTTTATCTTATGTCGCTTTCAATTAATTTCACAAAACCACATGACATAAATTTAGGTTGAAAGAGTTTAAACTACCATTTATTTTTGATGTTCTAATGAAATAAGTATGTGATTACGTCAAATCCGCAAGAAAGTAAAAACTTAATTAAAATATTTGCTTGTAACAAAATCTCTCTGTTGAACTGAGAAAAGTGATTATCATAATTTTATTTATCTTAATTCATTTATTCATTTATTTTATTTATCTTAATTATATATATAATATTTTAGGTTTAAGAGTTGAAGTTAGTAGTGGTTGGGGAGGAGGTTAAATATTATAAAAAATCACGTAAATGAAAAACTAAAATAAAAATTAAATTAAGTTATTATCCTTACAGTACACAAAATACTTAAACAAAAAAAAATTTCAACGTTAGAATATCACATTAATGTTTTTTAATGCGTTGGGGACGTTATGTTGTATTTAGTGCTATAGAATTTAGATCACTAAATGGAGTATTATATGCGTCAATACACATGAAATCATTTAGATGCATCTGCGTAAATAATGAAAAAATTTAGATGCATCAGCGTATATAATGAAAAAATTTAGATGCATCAGCGTAACTAATGAAATCATTTAGATGTTTCGTATTGAATATTACGTAATACCTAAACAAACATAATATCTCTCACAATATTTCAATACAGCCAAATACAAAAAAAAAATGAGAAAAAATGAGAAGAAAAAATATTCTCTCTTTGCAACTACCTCTCCCCTACGCATTAAAACAGTATATTGGATATGTAAACAAAATTTGTTATACAACTCGTTCTGTATTTACACAAAAATACATTGACACGAGTCAATACTTATATCACTCGACCTTCGGTCTCGTGATATAAGTATTGACTCGTGTCAATGTATTTTTGTGTATACAGAACTCTTAATTAATAACAAATTTAGTTTACATATACAATAATCTACTATTAGTTTATATGAAAAAGAAGTTTTTCGATGAATATTTTTAAGTTTACTACAAATGTTTTGATTATATAATTATATTATATAATAATGTGACAAAAGACTAAATAACAATTTGCATACATTTGTATTATGCATCTTTACATAGGTACATAATACACTATGTTAAAAATGTTTAGCGTAGCGCCTTCGATCTATCTTCATTCAATAATTATTGCAAAATCTTTCAAAATTTATTTATATTTTATTTACATTTGTTGTTTTACTGATTTTCTAATTCCTAATTATTCTTTACAGCTGACAGAAGAAGTCGTTAGAAAGAAATCAGAATACCAGAAGCATTTGGAAGGATACAAAGCACTAAGGACAAGATTCGAAGAACATTACATTAAAGGTAAAATTATTATTATTAAAATTTATAAATTAATTATGTCTAAAATAATAAAGCAATTTTTTAAAGCTGGACGAAGTGGTAGAAAATTAGATGATGTTAGAGATAAATATCAAAAATCATGCCGAAAACTCCATTTAACTCATAACGAATATGTTTTAATAATAACAGAGGCTGAAGAAGTTGAAAGAGATTTTCGTACAATATTGTTACCAGGTTTATTAGAACATCAACAATCAGTACAAGAAAGTTTTATATTACTATGGTGAGTCGTGAGTGTATTGAGAATATCAATTAAAATAAATTGTGTAGCATTTATTTAGGTATTAAATATTCTAACATATATGTACATTTTTCATTCGTAGGAAAAACTTATTACAAGAAATCTCACAATACAGTGATTTAACCTGTGACAAATTTAAAGAAATTCAAAAACGTATAGACATTGCCATTAATAATGTTAATCCTAATGAAGAATATCGAGAATTCACAGAGAAGCATAAGTAAATTGAAAAAAATCAGTAAATTTGATAATACTCAATGTTAACTTTATTTTAGGACTACACCTCCATCTCCAGTACTTTTTCAATTCGATGAAAGTTTAATTGAAGACATACCAGGAAAATTACAGTCAAATACATTAACAGTTGATAATTTAACAATAGATTGGCTTAGGTCAAGATTAAATGATTTAGAAACAGCCATTAAAGAAGCCCAAGATAAACAAGAGAAATTAATAATTGATCAACATCAACCAAATGGATCTCCCAGATTAAATGGTAGCTTAAATGGTTCAGCGAAAGAAAATCAAAAGTGAGTTATATAATATAATATATATCCCATTGATTAGATATATTAAAACTTATCCTAAACGTATTGAATTTTAGGCAATCAAAAGACTTAAATTCTTTAAAGTGCCAAGAAAAACAAAAACAAAAATTAGCTGATATGATAAAAAGTGCACTGAGCGATGTTGGCTGTGAAGAACTACCGTCTGGATGTGATGATCATTTAGGTGTTGAACAAAATTTCATAGAAAATACAATAATTAATGACCAACAGGTATAAAATTGAATAAATAATATAAATCAAGTTTCAATTTGTCCCAATAAATAAAATTTAAATTGAAATTGTTTGTATCAGTGAATTAAATTTTAATTGTCAGTTATTCGATATTTTGTAGAATTCGTAGGAAATTAAAGCAAAAATGTACAATTTTAATCAAATAATGATGACGAAAGTTCTTTGTTTTTGTATTATGTACCAATAAAAAACTCTTTATTTTGTTGAATTTAATTTTCTAGTTTGTTAAGATAACAACTGTTTGGAAAAGACAATCGACCTTAAAATTAAATATCAGTTAAGATAAATTAAACGTAATACAATTTCAATTTTAATCAATAATGGAAAAAATTTGAACTCATTTGGTTAAATAGTCCAATATTTTCAATTATATCATTAATCATAAATTTTTACTGGGTAATGGTTAATCACTAAAATTTTCATCATAAATGGTTAAGTTTGTTTTTTAAGATTATACTTTATAATTTTGGGCAGGACTCTTTTGAATATTTAACATATATTTTAAAATTTATTTCATTTTATAATATTCGTAAAAAAAATTGTAAAATTTATAAAATCTAAAGCAATCATCAAATTTATCTACTCAATCCGTAACGTCATCAATATTCCAACGTTCGAGAATTGATGTTATCTCATTATTTCGTGGTTTGCCAAAATTAAAGCGTCGTTCGATGGGTACAACACTAGGTGCCAATAATAGTCCAACAACACCACCAATATCCAAACCAAGAAATCGTTCCAAATTTTGTGGACAAACTCGATCACAAAGTTTAGGTTCTTTAGCGGTAAATACATTAGAACTTTTGGATAATAACAATAAAAGTCACCAACTAACATTAAATAAAATTTGTGAACATCCGAGCCCATCTACAAAATCATTAGCTGAAGAATGTAGTGGCTCTGATGTTATACCTCAGCCAGTCCCACATTATATGTGTGTGCGTGTTGTTGATATGATACCTAAATTTCCCAATAATACAAAATCTATATCTGTTGATAATTTAACTAAAACTACTAACAATGTTTATGCTGATCTTGAGCTTTCTAAAGAATTAGAATTTGAGCTAAGAGCTTTTGGAAAAATTAATCTAGAAAATTTTTCTGAAAACGAGAAAAATAAGGATGCAGCTACAAATACAGAAATTAGAATAATTAAAAAAGAGTTGAATATTGAACTAAATCAACTTAATGATTCAATATTGAAAATTGAAAATGCAGATTCTATGAATGACCAACAGATCGGAGTATCAGAAATGAAATCATCTATCGATGACCATCTTGATAAAATTGATGAAATAAATAGAGTTCTAGATGACAAGCTCAGACAAATGTTACCTCCAAATCAACCACCACCACTGCCTCCGTCAAACTCTCCAGGATCCGCTTACGTGACAATGATTGACGATCGTATTGATGAAATTGAAGTTCTCGAATCAAACATTCCAATATTACCGAGTTCTGATAGTAATGTTATCGAAGAGTCTAAAAATGTATCAAAACCATTTTCGGTTAAAGAAAGATTTAAATTTAATAGAAAATTACACAATGATAAAAAACGATCAACTTCATTCTCCCATAAATCAATAAATTCAATAATTTCTAACATAAAGGACTTCAAATTTTCAAAAAATTTTCAGTCAAAATCTACGCCTATCATAATAAAAACTACTGAAATTAAACAAATTCTTGACGAAGTCTCGGAATTAAATGCCTTAGCTGCCGCAGCAAATAACAGTAATAATGAAAGTACTGTTTCAAATGAATTATCTAATCAAGAATTAGAACTAAAGTTACGAAATGCCAAACAACGAATAAAATCTCTTGAAAAAAAAGTTCAAAAGCCAAAAAAATCGAAGACTATTCGTAATACATTTCGCGCGAAACTAATGAATTTACGACGAGGTGGAAGTAAAGCATGTGAACGTTGTTCTAAACGTAAAGTTCATCCATGCAAAGATATATTAGGTGATAATAATAAAGAACTAAGCTCTGCAGAAAGTTTTAATAATAACGACTTGTGTGTGTGTACGCCTAAAACCAATAATTCTGCTAATGTTGATTTGAAGCCAAATACTAACACTAGTACTGGTTGTGATTTATCATTATCATCTTCAAGTGAAGATATTTTGAAGGATCATATATTAAAGGATCATACATATTGTGAGCCATTTGCAACTGATGTGAGTAACTTCAGTATGCATGTGATTGCCTGTATATTCATCAAAATTATCTACTGTGGACAATTATTAAATTGCTTGTTTTCACATACTACATGTTACACGGATTCTTTACCTCGGAATGTATTGCTTATTTTAATTTTATTGCATTGCATTTTATTATTTTTTATATCTAATACGTTATGTATATATGAAATTAAGTTTTTTAGTACGTAAATTCAACATTAGTTCAATTTAAAACTTGAAATTCATTACATTAAAAAAACAAAACTTTTGTCGTTTATATAAGAATAAAATTAGTAACGGTGAAATATGAGTATAAATACGTGTGATTGAGAAATTGAAGTATTCACATATATTATGAAGTCTCATTAACTTTTAATGAAATTTGAACAGAATAAGAAGCTTGCATAAATCTTTACACTTGTTCTTTAACACTAGAATTTTTATTCAATGGCCGTACTAATCGTGTTTTATTCCGATTTAAAAAATGTTCGAACTTAAATATATTGAATATGCCATTCTATTTTCACTCGAACGGCTGTTTCTATTGTGTCGATAATACTACACGCACTACCCTATTACCGAGAAGTAGAGGTTTTACATTACAAACGGTCATCAGTGACCTTTGATTTATAACGTATAATTGTATACATATATATTCACAATACACGAAAAAGTAAATATAAATAAATATGAAATATCCATAGTACCAAAAAAAAAAGTTCAACAGTGTTGTTTTCGTTTCGAGAACGAAGAACGTTTTTACTTTAATTATTAAAACGATTCGGTGAACCTTGATAAATATTCTACTCAGATCCACTAGAATGAGTCAATAGTGATTTTAAAAATAATTATTTTTTTGTATGCTTCCTCTCAATTATTTTTTATGTTTGTGAATTCGAATCGGCGAAGCTTTTTCTCAAAAAACAAACTTTTTGAAAAAACATCTGATTAAAATTTTTTTAATTACAAGTAGGACAAGTAGGATATACCTACCTATGTATATTTATATTTGAATCGTGATCTAGCAAAATAAATTGTATTTTCCCGGTGAAGACTAATTTTTCTTCTTATTGTCAAAACCTGTAAAATATTGAAAACCAAATATACAGTATAAAGTTTATTTTTTTTGTAACTTTTATACCATATTATATTAAATTAATCTTACTTTATGGACACAGCTCATTCATTTTACTCTGCTAAGGCAGGTTAATGTGTGCTTTGTGAGGGAAGCCGACATCTACATTAGTTGGAAATTACATACGTAAATCAATGTATTTCGCGACTTATCTTATACCTTATGACACATGTATGAGCCGTCCAATTCTTATATTAATTCGAGTAAATAATTATTTATCTGTGAATTATGAATATTATATTTATTTAGGAACATGTATTCAATTTTATTGTTCATCGTTTTGCATAGTGTTATAAACTAATAAAATTACTAAAATTATTAAAGTTATTAAGACATTTGGAGCTTGCCATCGTTCATGCTTTAGCGAGGGTGTTTAGTGTTCATGTGCATATCAATTTATTTTGCAGTTTTCGCATGATTTATTTATTTGCTATAAATAAAAGCTTTTATTTCTTTCGTAAAATTTTTGGCTAAATATTTAAAGTTAAATATTCAGGTGAAAGTATAATTCATTGAATATCACCACATTTTATATTTATTAGAATTTTCATTTCTTTCAAAAATATATACGTTACGGTGTATATAATCGCTTTTTAGTGCGTCACTTAAAAAATGTAGACGTAATAATATTTATAAATATTATTTTATTATAAATAAACAAGAATTAAATCGGAAATGAAGAATACATGAAATACAAACAAATTAAAATGAAAATTTCTTTAAGGAAATTTCTACCCACCTTTTGTGCAAAACTTTATTTTTAAAATAAAAAGTGAGAGAAAAATATATTTGCTTTATTTTATTATTATTATTATTATTTATAAATTTTATAAAATATAGAAAAACAAAAATATACACTTTTTGATCAGAAGTTTTTTTTTATCAGACACGGACGTTCATTATAATAGCAAAATTTATAAATCGTTGTAAATTTTATTTGGATTATTTTTCATTCTAAAAAATATATATTATATATTATGTAAACAATCTTTACAATTTTACGACAATAATTATAGAATTAAAAAATAATTTGTGATTATAATTCTGAAATTTGATAATTATGAGCACTTCCGGCGTAAGCAGCCTTGCGTCAAGTATGTTTGACATTAACACAATTGGAGAAAACTCTTCAGGAATAATTAGGAGACCACAACCACCTATACGAAAGAAAAGGATAAGATCTGTGTTGGTTAGTTCTGAGTTGGTTGTATTAAAACTTAATGTTCATATGAAATGAAATAGTTTGTGTTATAAAAAAAAAGTGATAACGAAAGCTTAAATTGTTCAATTCAAAAATGAAAAAAGTGTAATAACTGTAAATAACGTAATAAATTGCTGCTTATTATATTTATGTGTGTAGATTCTCTGATAAATGAAGCATGAACTATTGAACATTTAAACATTTGTTTTTTTATAACTTGTAAGTAGTTGGAAATTTAAAAAAGACGTTCAAATTCTTTATCTACAATTACAAGTCCTCAACCTGTTGATTTTTAAATTAAGCTTTTAAAATATTCCGTAACGCATTTGCCAGTTCAATATTCACATAGCTTTTAATGTTTTTATATACTTTTCCTAGCTTAACAATCAGTGTTACATTTGCTAAAAAGTTACTTAAATATAGACATTACTATATACGCTGATGGAATATTTCAAAATAGAACTAGATGTCTTTAAAAAAAAACAGCATTTATTCATTGTTATTTATTTAAAAGTAAAACAAAATTTTTGTTTCAGCTAACATATTCTGCTAACAGACCTTTATATGAAGAAGAATGGTTTCACGGGGTTCTACCTCGCGAAGAGGTTGTACGTTTGTTAAAAATCGAAGGTGACTTTTTAGTTCGAGAAACAATCCGAAATGAAGAAAGCCAAATTGTTTTAAGTGTTTGTTGGAATGGTCATAAACATTTTATTGTGCAGACAACGGTTGATGGGCACTATCGTTTTGAGGGACCACCATTCCCAAGTATTCAAGAATTAATAATGCATCAGTGTCAATCAGAACTTCCAGTCACAGTTAAATCGGGTGCTATTTTAAAGAGACCCATTTTAAGAGAACGTTGGGAATTAAGTAATGATGATGTAATGTTGTTGGAAAAAATTGGCAGAGTAAGTTCTCAGCTACATTACATTAACTAAGATTATATTGAATTTTAAAGTTTAACGAATCGTGCAATGATCAGAAACAAGATCCATTTTGGAAAAAAAATTCAAAGATCTGATGATGATAAACTTAATAATTGCTGTTTATTTGCTTAATTTTGATATAAAATAAATATTCAAAATTGAAATTATCCGTTTACAAATATTCTATAAATATTTTAGGGAAATTTTGGTGATGTTTATAAAGCTAAATTGAAATCGACGAAACAAGATGTAGCAGTTAAAACATGCCGTATGACATTACCGGATGAACAGAAACGTAAATTTTTACAGGAAGGAAGAATTTTAAAACAGTATGATCATCCAAATATAGTAAAATTGATAGGAATTTGTGTACAGAAGCAACCAATAATGATTGTTATGGAACTAGTCCCTGGTTAGGAGATATCTCATATACATTTTTAGTTTTCAATTTATTTAATACTTTAAAATTTTTTAAGGTGGTTCATTATTAAATTTCCTCAGAAAAAATTCAAATTCTTTAACGATTAGGCAGCTTATGGCCATGTGCCGTGATGCAAGTGCTGGTATGTATATAAAGAAACAAAACGTAATAAGGATTAAGCTTCAGTTGCTTTAGGTTTAGAAAGTTGCAATTCTGCATATTGCAATAAGGCCTCAGAATAGTTGAATGATAGAAGCTGTTGGAAAAATTCTTTAAAATATGAATAAATTTATTATTTATAGAAATAATGGTTTTTATTTGATTTCAAAATATTGAAAATTATTAGTTCGAAAAAGCCACCTTCCAATAAATTTTCTAATTTTATAAACTTTGTTATTCTTTTTAAGCCTGGTTCACTCTTTCGTGTTCGTATACGTCAAATCATTACAGCATTATTATTAGCGTTATTTTCTTGAGATGTAAGTCTTCTTTTGGTTTGAGAAAGTACTACGTATGTTGAAATGAGACATAGGCCCTAACTCGGAACCTACAAACCAAGACCCAAAAGGCTGGTACTTTTCGGTTAGCCCCTCGAAACAACTTTTAATTGTAAAAGACATCTCGAAAAAACTTGAAAAGTTTAAACAACTATCACACGAAGCGCACAAAGTTGCGAAAAAGGAGGTTTCAATCCCTGAAGACACGCCTTTCCTTCTTAACAATAATCAGAACTTGTTTTGGTACAAAGCGAAATTGAAGATTAACAAAAAGCGAAATTGAGCGTCAATGAACAATTTCGGTTTCTTAATACATTTTTTTTTCAATAATTCCCGATAAAATACATATAACTTCTTTAGATTATAAGCCGATATAAAATATAAATGTATTACTTCGGTTTCGTGATGCCCAATAAAACCACTAAAATTCTGTTTAAACTTCACTTCAAGACTGAAACTTCGCTTCTAAATAAACGCTAACTAAAGGATCTGATTTGCGGATTCAGATTATTTTAATGAGAGCAAATAAATTTCTAGTGAATGAATGAAAATTTCTTAATTTTTTAAATATTGAAACAATTTTTTCACCCACACATAGCATAAATAAATGCATATATAAAAGCACGTTGTTTTCCACGCTTATTATTAAAAAAATATATATTTTCTCTACTGGAAACATTAAATCCTAAAAACGTAAAAAATCGAAGAAAGTTTAAAAATAATAGCAGCCTCTGCGACTTACGTTTAAAATTAATACACTTGCTTTACGATCAATTCATCCTCGACAACTTGTCTGAGAGCAATTTCTACAAATAATGGCATTTTTTTTCTTGCATAAAGTATAATTTTTCAACTTTTCACATATTATCATGGTTCATGATCACATCTGTTTTTTGTAAAAATGGAATCAAAAATAGCTATAAAATTATCATGAGCTGAGCACTATACCTATTATCTTAAACTATGTTCGAATCAATTTTGTACACATTATAGCTAAAAAAATCATTAAGCGACTCATTATTGCAAAGATAATCCAATAGGTCGTTCTTAAACTACATTGGCTATGATTCAAAAATGTGCACCCAACACTCCTTCATTCCTAATGTTTTGGACTTTGCATTAAGTCCTCCCTAGTAATTAAATATTATAAAATTGGTAATTTAAGGACGGCTTATTAAATTTTGAACACAACAAATATGAATTTCAATTTCTTCTTTTTTACCATTTTGAGTTCTCCCACGGAAGAAAGAATCAAAAATGGCAGCTCTACTGAATCTTATATAGAATTGTTAACGATTACAAGGTTCTAAAATAATTTGGTGTTAGTAGTTGACAAATATATAAATTAATTTGTTATATTTTTTCATTTAATACCAAATTATTCTTTTTTTCAGGTATGAGGTATCTAGAATCAAAAAATTGTATTCATCGCGATTTAGCAGCAAGAAATTGTTTAATTGATTATGAGAATTCTGTTAAGATTTCTGATTTTGGGATGTCTCGCGAAGAAGAAGAATATATAGGTTAGTTATAAATAAAACGTATCTAAATACATTTTTCTTCAGACTTCTTCAGGCACTTCTTTGCTAATTATTAAATTTTCAATCTGAAATTATTTTATATTGGCTTGTGTTTTGTCGAAAATAATTTTGGAACTGCATATTTTTATATTTTTTATCAAAAACATATTTTAATGTAGTTTCTGATGGTATGAAACAAATACCTGTCAAATGGACAGCACCAGAAGCGTTAAACTATGGAAAATACACCTCATTGTGCGATGTCTGGTCGTATGGTGTACTGATGTGGGAAATATTTTCAAAAGGAGATACGCCTTACAGTGGAATGAGTAATTCAAGAGCGAGAGAAAGAATTGATGCTGGTAAGATTACCTACGAACTAGATAAAAAACGTTATCGTAAATTATAATCCATAATAATGTGTCATAAATATATCTTTATAGGTTATAGAATGCCAGCACCTGAAAATACACCTCCAGAAATGTACAGGCTTATGGTAAAATGTTGGACAGCTGAACCAGAAACAAGACCCCACTTTGATGAAATCCATACGATTCTTGATGCTTCAATTTCTCGCCTAGATAGTTAGAATAGAATTAAACAAAATGAGTTCAAGACTTATTGTTGAATAGCATAAGTGCTTTAAGAGATTATTCAAAATTAAAGTATAGTATGTAAAGTAATTAAAAAAATTATAGAATTAAAAAATTTATTTCCTCTTGTAATTAGGTTGGATATTTATAATATGTACGTATTGTATATTGTATGTACATAGTTACATACCTCAAATTGTAATGTTAAAAGAATAAATATTTTTCAAAAATTCCAATGTAATTCATAAATACGAAGTGCACATATGTATTTATGTTACTGGGTTCTTTTTGAAAGAAGATCAATGGTAGTAAGCTTCCCCTTGCATATACGGAAAAATGTATTGATTTAACCTAACAAACGAACCCGATGAAATTTTAATTTTCAACAAACTGATGACTTCCAAAAATTTCAATATCTATATTGTATTTCTATCTAAATTTAATTTAATTACTAATTAATTGTAAATAAGAATTGTTTAATTATCGTTTACAAATTTCAATTGCCTATAACACTTTTATGGTATTATTTTTTTATATACACATTTACGTCTTATCAATGATTCTAAATGCGAAAATACATGCAGATTTTATTTAGGACAACACATATACTCTTATAATTGTCGGTTTTTAAAATTAAAATTCATTAAGTTCATACTATTTAATTTGTCAAAATAGATTATGCCAGATCAAGGGAATGTATTTACGTATTAGTATAATAAATTAAACTCTTTCAAATTTTAAAAAAGTCTATGTATTGACGAATATCTAAATAATTTTTATTTTCCGTCATTTTCTTATAGCCTGTGTATTATGTTTTAATCCCTTATAACTCTCGGGACTAGAAACATTTTTAACGTGAGCCAGACATGTTTAAATTTTAGTGCAAGAAGTGTATATCACTCACAAGGAACAGTTTGTTTACACACAGTCCCGATATTAATCTAATTAATCTTTCATAAAAAAAATTGGACCAGTTAAGTAATCAGATAAAACTTTAACAAAGTGATAATTAAAAATATAGTTTTAAGTGTTTTTTATTACAATTTAAACATAATAAAATCAATAAATTTATAAAAAAATATATGTGTATTAATGTATGTATGTTCTAAAATTCAATAAGATAAAATGTGCCAAAAAAAATTAATAATTGAATCTTTTTAATTGAATTTATTGGCATGGAAACTTTATATTTTAAAACAATGAAAATTTTTTTTGTAAAATACTTCATTTAAAAAAAAAAAGTTAAATTATCAGAACCATTGACTTATTTATCACCAAATTATTATTTGTAATATATTTTGTGATTTGCCCAAACTTTAGGGACTCAATGCTTCATTAAAATTTTTAAAATGGTATATACTTATAAATCTGTTAACGTTTTTCCACACAACCCTTTTGTGTACCTCCTATATAGGCGACATTTATGGACCGATTTTGATAATTTTTTTTTAAGTTAAGGTTTCATAATTTTGTTAGATTTTTTTATTGAAGCGTTTTTTCAACTTCAAATCATGAAATTAATTTTTAATGTTTACAACAACAAATATATGACTCAAGTAATTTTAGTCGAATTTCGATTGCAGGCGATTACTAGACCCATAAGTAAATTTTTACGTGTTTAGATCCACTTTTTTTATTGATTTAAAGGAGCTTCTTGTATTTCTAATATTATGTGAATTAGCGGAATTAAAGAATATAAGTAAGATTTTTAAAAACAGAATTAATGAGTACTTGGTCAAAAATGGGGGTCATATAAAATATTATTGATGAATAAATTAAAATAATTGTTTTCGAAATATTAATTTATTATGCAGTTGTACTGAACCCTGTTAAATCTGTGGTTTTTGTTCCAAACCCTCTTCTAAAAAAATTACAGAATATATCCGTTATAAATTCATTATTTAAGAAATACATAAGATCTGATTAAAGAAACCATAATGAAATAATATGTAAATATGTACATTTGTTTTTCTTCTTCGTATACGAGAACTAGTATACCAAAATGGTTATCATTGATTTCATATATCACGTTATCCATTATTAACGTTAATTTTCTATAAAATAGAAATAATACTTGTTGTAAATTTGTATGATTGATCATTACAAAAACCAAACTATAAACATTTTTAATTTTAATTCAAAATTTAATTTACATTAAATATAAAAATGTTTCTTGAAAACCCTGCATTTCTGATTGGATTAGTTTAGTTTTGAAACAAAATATTTCGTTATTAGCCTATTTTACTCAAATTATCATTTTAAAGCAATAATAGAAATTATAGAATCATATATAGGACCACATTTTATTTATTAACTCTAATACAAAGTATTAAACAATTTTTTTTAAACAAAACACTACTTTATTTGTTATTTATTAAAAAAATTGTTATTAAAACGATTAATTTTGTAAGTAAATGTAGATTTAAACTTTAGATAATGTAATGGTAAATATTAATATTATATGAAGCATAATAATAATAATAACTATTTAATAAACGATTAAAACATACCAATTATTTTATTCACAAGTATTTTTATTAAAAAAATCCTAGAAGCTATTGCCGAAGGATGGTAATTATAAAACACACATTAAAGTGGAATAATAAGTATATTACGTTATGCAAAGAACTTTGAAAGTCCATTTGAACAATAATTTTTTAAAAAAATATAAATTTTATTTGACGTAGTTCAAAGGAAATAATTTGAAGAAAAAACCACACTAAAATAATTTGAAATCGAGACAAAATAAGACAGTAAATAAAGTTTTGTAATCAAAAATATCTCAAGCTTTATGATGTTGATTCTCCATGTTTCTGCAATAATGTTCAATGTTAATTGTGCTAATGATAAAATCTTAAAGTTTGAATATTTAAAAAAAAACAAAATTGTTGTTTTTTAAGTAATTTCTAAATAAATTGTAAATAAAATTTGATTTAATCTTTTAATTTATTTTATTTATATCAATTGATTTCCATAATATAATTCTTAAATTTATGTATTTCTTTATTAATTTATACTCACGATTTTTTATTTATAGGTATATTAATTATAGTTAAAAATATTTTTTTAAGTATAATAATTCAATAATTTTATTAAATTTAACATTCTCACGGCTTGAATCTCCAATAATTTAAAAATTTTCTTTATTTTTACACTTTATATAACGAAAATAAGTTTATCTGTTCTTATTATAATATTGTAAATTTAATGCAAAAATTTATTACTAATTTCATTATAATTTATTTATAGTCAGATCCTACTAACTTTATTTTTATATGTTAAAACAATTCTCTGCATTGATTGACAATAAATGCTTGTTTCTTTCTTTATCCATTATTTGTTCTATTATTATTTGTTCATTTTACATTCTCCTAATTTCGTTTACTAACATTTATTTACTTATTTTTACATATAAACCAAAGCATAAAAAAAGAAAACTAGGCAATTCCTTAATAAATAAAAATCTGATGAAAAAATGAAGTTTTTAAAAATAAATGTCTGAAACATAACACTTCTATTAAACTAATGATCTCGTGGGTTTTGAAATTTTTTTTAAATAATATTCTTTAGTTAAATCATTTTTTATCTTAGGATATTTCCATAATTTTGTTTTTTCCAATATTTAATAACTTTCAGAAGAATTTAATAATAACTTATTTTTGCTTTATTAGAATAAAAATGGAAATTAAATTAATAAAAATAAAGTCTTAATTGATACATCTATTTTGTCTATTTCAGAATAATTTTATTTTTGTTCTAATAATCTTCACTTTCCATACACAATTTTTCTCTAATGAACGTTAATTCGAAAAAAATTATTACATATAAAAATTAAAAAGAACTTAATAGCTTCGCTACACTTCAGGTTTACAAACATTGAATTCCATGTTTTGCAGAAAAAAATAGGTTCGTTCTGTGTTTGGTACTTGGTTTGCCATATAAATTTTTTTTTTCTTTCATGGTTCAAAGTAGGTTCGACACAAACCTAGAAATTTTACTACATAGTTTTATTGCATTAAAAGAAAAAAAGGTATAACCTGTCAATTTGCAGAAAATTTACAGAAAAAATTCATACTTTAAAATGCTTCGATATAAAAATAATAATAATAAATTGTCGATGTCAAAAAAATAAAAAATTAAAACATTAAAAAAAAAATTTAATATTATTTTTAATTTTATTTTACAAACAATTTTTATTTTTAAATTTGAAGCCAAACCATCTTTTATAAGTGTGTCAGCCCATTCGCCAACCTATTTTCAAACCATGAAATTCATGGTTGATAACCTGAAGTGTAGCGAAGCTATTACTCATATTTTACTTTTATTTTGTTTTCAAATTTTATAGTCTAAACTTAGTCCAAAATATAGATCACTAGCAATGTCAATTATTAATTAGTAATTTTCTTTTTTTCAATTAAGAAATATAATGATGAATTAAATTGATATTAGCAAACCTTATGTATACAATGAAATAAGTAATATTTATGTTTCATTTTAAATTAAATGAACTATTTACATGCAAAATTGATAATTTCCATCTCTTTTGTCATAAAAATACGATTTGTCAAAAAAAAAAATCTTAATTTTTTTCAAATATTACATGATTTTTTCCACGCTTATGTACTGCTTAGTTTTGCTTTAAGTTTATATTCTAATTTAATTTTAAATACATAATCACCCGTAATTGTGATTCGTAATTTTATTAATAAAAGGTTTCTCATATACCTACTTTTTATACTTTAGTAATCATATTCAAAAATTTTTCAAATAATGATAAATTATAATAATTTATGTAATAAATCTATATCCGAATATATATCTATTAAAGGCCTTTCCGTATAAAAATTTCAAATTATTAATACGTATAAAAAAATTATAAAAAAAAAAATTGAATGTAAAAAAGCAATAATTAATTAATAAAAAGAATTAAAAATGTCGGTTGATATATTTTCACTAGATTTATAATTTGTAAATAAAAAACAAAAAAAATTTTTTAGCTCAATGTAGAATTTAAAAAAATATACAACATAATTTTATAGGGATATAAATAAAAATTTAATTTACAAACATAATAAATTTGAAAAAATACATAAAAAAAATAAAGAGAAAAAAATTTTCAAAAAATATAAAATTTTAAAAGTTGTCCAAAACAATATGATAATAATTTTTTGATTAGTAATAATTACATAAATTGAAATCATAAAATTTATTTAAAATTGCTGTAGATTTTCACTAAAAAAAAAAAATTAAAATTCGTTTCATTAACCTTTTATATATACCTAATAAAAAAAAGTATAATATGGGAAACAGAAGCATTAGAAAAATTGTCTTTACTTTGCATAAGATCTCGATTTGTCAAAAAAACATGCATATTTTTTAAAAGTTACAAATAATTTTTTTTTTTTAATTTTCATTATACATAAAATTTTATAAATTTATAATCGATACTTTTCACGATAATATCCAAAGCATTTAATTTTTACATTATGAGAAGTTTTATTATTTTGCGATAACATCGGATTGATTTAAATTATTTCTCTAAGCACAAGACATAATCGCTTAAGTTTATTTTGGCAATATTCTGGTGAGCATTTGAAAGACACGATTAAATTACTATGGATGTTAAGTTTTGTAACTGTGAAAAATTTTGTTTTAAACTAGGAACATTAAAATTTGTGAAGAAATATTAAGTAATATCTTATAACAAATTATGGAATCATAAAATCATAACAATATAACTCGACTTAAGCGGTTATGCCCGTTGCAGTAGTCTTGTGAACTAAATTTAAGCTGATATTTCTTTAGTGAAATACATTTCTATTAAAAAATTTTAAATTTTACAGTGATTAATAAAGCTATTTGTTGATTAGTTTTTTTCATACATTATGACAGTATTAAACTTTTTTCTTTTAATAATGTGAAATAATTTTTTTTTAGTAAAGCTTAATGCAATCTCGGAAAAATCCTGTAATTTATGGCTTCCGGGACTGATTATTATTCGGGATTTTATTTTCCCAACCCAGTTATATCTTTGATTAAAATTTATAATACTGCTTAATTGCCTAACTTAATGATAAATAAAAATTATAAATATCAGTACGTTTGTCTTTGCGTTATTTTTGAAAATTTACATTATGTCAAGATAATAATAGCAACAAGTTATAAAAAAACAAATTATAAAAAATCGATTTTTTTTTCAAATACTTACGTATTTAAAGAAAAGTAAAAATAGTGATGATATGTTAATAGACTACTCGCAAGGCCATTTTATTTATATAAAACTGCATTGACTACTCGCTATAATTGTATTTATGAAAAAAATTAAGTATTCGATTTATTATAAGAGCTTCTGGAAAAAATGTATTTTAATTTAAAATAATAAATATAAAAAATTATTGGATATTATCGTTTTAAATTTTGTCGATATTTTTATAATCACCCGCAAATATTTTGTTCAAAAAATATAGAAATTTTAGTTTTATTTTAAGATATTCACTTTCTATTACAAACTAGATAATATTAGTAAATTTACAAACAAAATCTTACTTTAATCTAAATTATCTTGAAATATTAATTTTATATATCCAGGTGAACCGTCTAAAGGTGTTGCACAAAATGGACATACAGCTTGAAAACCATTTGTACCATGAGGAATATCTACATTAGCCCAATATCTAAAAATAATATATCAATTAACATTAGAAATAATTTGATATTGATATAAATTAAATTTCAGAAAACTTTATTTCTGAAATTTTTATATTAATAATGAAAAAGAGACTGAAATGTATATGTAAAGCTTCAAAATCTATAATCCCTTATAATATTATTGGCTACTGTAAGGATTGATTTAATGAAAACTTATTATTTCAAATTTGTCCAACATTTGTTCAGTTTTGGTAAGTTTTATACTTTTCTCAATTAGAGTTGAACTCAACGTCTCTAAAACACAAAGCTGCTTTAAGTTGTTTTACTTTGATCCCCAAATTTCTTTTCCAAATAGAATGTTGGTAAATACGAAAACCTAATCATTTATGGTACTCAAATGCAGTCAAAAATGCTTCTTCGGTTTTTCTAAAACCATTCATAAATTTATCGCTTCAAAATTACATCCATATTATGTTAAAACTTTCAAATGACACAGAATGAGCTTAGTAAATTCCTTTCTAGACACTATTCCTTACCGCTGGCGAACTGTTAATGTACGACTTGTGTCGCCTGAATGATCGGGAAACTATAGTCGCAGTTGAATTTATAAATTTGTCGTTCACCCATCGATATATGTTTTACACTTTTACATAATACTTGATCAAATTTTTATAAATTTTAAAATTATTTCAATGAACCATTTTACACAAACATTTTTTCAAGACTTTTAACTTTTTGCATTCATTTTTTTACTTTGACATTCCATTTCTTTTTAATTCCCATAAAAAGTTTGTTGAAAACGAAAGTTAAATCAAATTTTAAAAATTTCGAAACTTTTTCAATAATAACAATAAGAGTAATTTTGTTTTATTTATGAATTTAATATTAAAAGGAAATGAACACGAACCGTTAGGAAAACAGCACTGCTTACTACCCATTTGTAAAATCAATATTTGGTTTAAATTTAAAAAGAACTCAAAACAACGCCTTGATCAAATAATTGACCAGAATAATTCAAGTTTATGGAAATTCATGGAAAGTTTTTAATCCAAAATTATTCAGTGCTTAGTATCTTGAAACTGATTTATATATGGTTAACTTACTTAACAGTTTTTTCGGTTGCCATATGTCCACAAGGGTTAAACGCATATGTCGGAGGTCCGGAATCGACGTAAAATGCAGGCTCTAATCCCATACATAATGTAACTACTGGTCCTAATTCTAAGCACATTGGACATCTTCTGGCTCCAGTCTGTTTATCTTGACCCCATTCGTGTTGGCCTAAAAAAAAGTAAAACGGTATAAAACAAACTTTCAACAAAAAATTAAATCTATTAAATTAAAGAGCATTGAATGTTACTCTTGAGAATTTTAAATCAAAACAAGAAATTAGTAAGAACTTTGAGAGACGTCTGCTCTCACTCTCATATTGTTTGAAAAATTTAATAAAAATTTTGTTTAAAGGAATAAAAAGGGGATAAAAATAAAAATATTGTAATACTTTAACAGCTAGTCACAAAAAAATTGGTTTTATTTATAATTTTTTACACATCACACATTACTAAGATAAAAGCTAAAAGTTTAAAAAATACTTCAAATATAACTGAATTATATTAAATATGTATATGAGTCTTAAATAAAAAGAAAATTTTTAATAAAAATAAAAACCTTGGACGTGTCCGCAATGTAAATAAACATAAGGCTGATTAATTTGATCTCCTAAGCTGACTTTACGTGGTATAACTAAAGTATTTAAACCAACTGGGCATTGTGGTCTTCCAGCATTTATTTCATCAATTAATTTTTCCAAATCTCTTTTGGTCTGTAAATATAAATTTAGTATAATAAAAGAAATTGACACCCTTAGCTTAATACAAGTTTATTGAAAAAATAATTACAGGCGAGTGTTGTAATCCTTCAGCAGATCTCCATAATAAGGTGGCGCCACATAAATCAATTAATGTTCCATCTTGTAAGATATTGCATTCATCGTAAATCTAAAATATGTTTTTTATTATTATCCGGCCTCTCAAACACAAAAATTTAAAATTGAATTGGTTTATTAATTACTCATAATTATCCACTATATTATTAATTACTCATAATTATTCACTATAAGCCATTTTATATTATTAATGGCTCTTTATCCTTGGACTCAAATGTATTTTATTTATCACATTTTTTCAATTCTAAAACTCACCGGTTGTCCTTTTTGTTGTGCAGATCTTGATTCTCTTAGACTAAATACATCTCCTCCAACTGAACATTCTCGCCATAAGCCGCATTTAGCATTTCCACCAATAAAATGCCCTCTTGGATGCATTATTAAAACACCATTTGTTGTTAAACCATCTATTTCAATATTATCTTGCCATTTGGTTGCTTTTTCCTATAAAGAAAATATACAAAGTCAAGTTTATCTATTAAATATTGAAGCCAAGAGCGTTCAATACGAGGAATCAGATATAATCAATTGAAAAACTGTGCTAATAAGGTGGATTGCAATATGTTATATCATATGGTGTTGATTAAAAATATGGGTCGATCTTGTTTGTTGGTATACCAAAATTTTAAGCTGTTTTCTAATCAACTATTTGTTTCCGTTTGCAAAAAAATTGTAATTTCTAAAATTTTGAATTGGATAATACTTATTAAAACAAAATGCAGTGTTGTCAAAAAAAATGTAGCGTTCCAATCAGAAAAATAGGAAATAGTTATTTATTGTGTTTCCAAAAAAAATTCCGATTATTAGGGAAGGTTAGAAAACGTTAACACTTGAGTAATTCACTATTGTCTTTTTAATTTTTTTAATTACCAAAAGATCAAAAACTTTAAATATTTTCTAAGGGATTAAGATATGTATTTAATTAAATTTGTCTTTGTCTAATAGCCTTTCCAAACTTATTTTCTAAGGCCAGTTCTTATGCTACAATAAAGAAATCCGTTCACAGGAAATTTTTTTGAAAGCTAGAACAAGTGTAAATAAACTAAAATATTTAAAATTTTATGAAGAAATATTTCTAGCATTAGCTAAAGGTTACGGTTGCCGTAACTGTTAAAAAAAAAAATAAGTTACGTTTACCGTAACTGTAGCCACTCACTTTTTAAAATAATAACAACCGTGGAGAACAAAATAACAAAATAAGGAGAAATTTTCACAAACTTGTGCAAAAATAGCAAAAAGTTGGCATCTTGATTTTTTTGAAACTTTCATAAGAGGATATGCAAGTTCTTTTATGTTTATTTTTTTATATGGGAAAAGCTTGATCTGATGCAAGTTCTTAATGTAGCATAAGCGTTATGCAAGTTTTAAAGCTATAGTGCGAATCCCATATAAAATACTTACATGAACTAATTTGATTAGATAAATATATTGACTACATTAATAAATAAATACTTACACCTAAAAATATATTTCGACTTGAATCAAAGCCCGCTGCATATATTCTTGCTTTGGATGATTCACAGCGATTAACTAAAATTCTACATGCAAATCTAGAAATTGTACTTTGCATAACTTTTGCATCTTTTTTGTCACCCGGTAATGTATCCATAACCACAAAATCTATTGGTGACTCTGATGATCTTCCTACCTAAAATATAAACAAAATTATATTTGTAATAAGTTAAGTTTAATACGTTTAAAAATGAAAAACTTTTATTTAGTGGAAAAAATAACTTACAAAAATAAATTCAAGAAATTTGAAAATAAATAATATTGTTGAAAAATATTACAAAAGCAGAATCATCGGTACCTACATAATAAAAAATACAATTCCAGAATTAAAATTAGGCCAAGAGTGCACGTAGTACACGCGGCCTTTCGAGATGAATTTTGCGACCATAAGCTTGCTAAAATATTTTTTATTTTTTCAAGTTGAATTTGATCAAATTTAACAAACTTTGAAATTGCCAAAGTTTCATTAAAAATAAAATACATTGGCGACTTTATACTACAAAATTTCCCCAAGAACTGATTTCAGTTTTGGGAGTTTGAGCACCGCCTCTATCCCCCCTCCAAGTTTCAGCCCATTCTGAGTGGTTCAAGGAAACTGTAGTTTAGCCAAAAATAATAATAAATAATTTTCAAACGAAACTGAAAAAAAATTTATTTATTTTGTTTTTTTTTCGACAATTTGACATTTAAATTAAGGTTTTACACACTTTAACATAGAGTTTGCGCAAGTCTGTTCGAAAATGTTACATAGTACCGATTTTGTCAATTTTCGGATTCTACTTTCGGATCCTATTTTCGGATCTTCAATGCGAAAGTAGATAGTTACATAGTAGACCCCCAGAAATACCCAAATTTATATTATGTGCCGGCGGCGTATTCAAATTTTTTACGAATTTTTGTTTGGTTCGATCTTTATTTGTGAGAAAACAGTTGCGCAAGAATTAATCTGATCTGAATAAGCTAATAACTCGTATAACGGATCTAATCTCTTTGGTATTACGAATACAATCTGAAATTGATAAGTAAAACCAAATATTTTCGAAATTATTAAAAAAATATAAAATAAAATTTAGTACATTATGTTTATGTATGTTATGCATGTATACAAAAACAACAAACATTTTTTTTTGCTTGTTGATTTGATGGTTACCTACGGTTGGGCTACCTCTAAAATGCTAAAAAAAAACACCGTTTTCGAGATATTTGCGAATAACTAAAAATGTACCACATTTGTACCGCATTAAGTTATACAAATATGGTCAGTTTAGTTAGACGAATCAATGTTTTAGTAAGCAATGCCATGAATTTTAATTTTTATAGTTTCTGAATTTGGTGAAATTTGAATTTCTAAAATTTTTCCCTCCATATTTATATATAATGTCAATCAATTGAATTGATTCTAGTTGATAAGCTTAATCATAATAATAAATTTCCCCAATTTAAACTCTTTATTAAATAAAAAATTATTATTACCAATGGCTGCGTTAATAATTTAGCAGCAAAAATGTAAGCATAGTAACCTTATTTTTTTATTCAAAGAATTTCATGAACACAAATGAAAAATCGATATTAGCCTGAAGTCCTACTTTTATGATAATCAATGTTTTTTTTTTAAATATTATAAATGTATAGTTTGTATGAAAATGCATTTAAAATTTATTTTCTATTAGTTTTATTAACGAATCAAGAACTTTAAGCAGTTCCACAGTATATGCCATGAAGTGTTACCACATAGAAATACAATATACAAATTTAAAAACATACACTATACATATACACTGTACACTGACGAGCAAGTTCATACAATTTTTTTATTAGAGAAGTTACTTTCTTAAAAATTCCTTTTCCAATCATATCAATCATTTTAAAAATCAATCAATATCAATCATTTTAAAAACTTACAATCGTTAATGCGAGCTGTTGGGTCCGAGTGGTACGAGAGATCCATTGTTTGAATTCAGATTTTTTTTGGATAACTTTAAATAATTTATATCACATATTGATATTTATTTATTGCTGCCAGTGTATATTGCAATCTTATAAATGACAACGTGATACAACTTTAATATTAATTATTAATAACAACCTCAAATTAAACGATGATTTTAAAATTATCAAAATTATGTGATCTTTCCTTGTTGTTTTGCATTTGTACTTAAGTTCCGGTTCAAACTTAAATATTTTCAATATATCAAAAAGTTCAAGATCAATCAAGACTGAATATATCGCGTAGATATCTACTTATACATGTTTATTTTCTCTGATTGCTGTCCTTAATTGCTAATTTTATTCAGATAATTTGATTTCTAAGGCAACGGTTAATTTATTAAATACATCTACTAAAAATAATAATAATAAATAACAATCAATAATGTGTCCTTGTGACACAATACAAAAAGTAAATATGATTTACATTATGATAAATTGCTATAATAATAACAAAAAAAAAGAGGAGAAAAATTAAAAACTAGGACATTATTCAACAAAATTGGGTTAAAGAAATTGAGTGGGTTAAGACAATCTAATTTCGTCAAATGCTGAATCATTAATAATAATTTTTATTTGCTAATTCAATTTCCCCCAAATCCTTTTTCCTTAATTGCGCTGATTGCATTTTTATTATTAAAATAAATTCAAGTTTCTTAATTGTTTTTGTTTCGTCTTATTCGAAATAGTGCTGTGTAAAAACACAGCCACTTTTTTATAAATTTATTACTGAAATTTATAATTTAAAAAAAAATTGTTCTCCAAAACCCTTTCAGAATATAGAATATTAAAATATACTCAATTAAAAAATATTCCTTTCAAGTTTTTCAATAGTAGTGCAAGCAAAATTTATCTATTCTAAAAACATAAAATCTTTAAGACAAAAATTATGACATTTAAACCCCAATCGCAGAATTATTTCTTAAGAGTCGAATCAATGTGAAGAGGTTTTATAAGGGATAAAAAATTATGTAACTTCTACACAATATAGCTTTTACGATAATATCAAATTTCTTCTCATTACTAGGATTAGTATTGATTTCCTTAGCATCATAGAATACATACTTTGCTTACTGATTCTGATTTATTTGGAATATAATTTTTAATATGATTTGTTGCCATAATAGCATTATTCATTATGTTTTGATATAAATCAAGGGTTTTTTGTTTCCAGAATTTTTTTTGTGCGTTCTGATCAATTATTGTGGAAATTATAGTACAAGTTAATCTAAAAAGGAATCGAATATCTCTAAGTAATAATAGTAATAATAAACATTGAAATCAATAGTAGTCACTTAATTGATAAGTAAAAATAAATCCAAAAAAATTATTATTTTCATCGCATCAGCGAAAAATTGGGAATTAAATATATACGCATTTTCAAAAAGAATGCAGTTACAAACATAAAATTTATTTTTATTTGAAAAATAACGAATAAATTAAGATAAAAATCCATTTTGAGAACATTGATTGGCTTAAGGGGTTACAAGCAGTTAGAATTTTCAAAAAATCGTTATCGGTGATCACGATATCTCAAAAAGGCTCAACTGATCGATCTGAAATTTTAACAAAGATAATAAGAATTAACATACCTGAAACATATCTGTTTCTGAATCTTCTTTATATTCAACAATAACTGCTTGATTTCTTGATAATGTATATGAAATAGAATGTTGTTTAGCATCCAATATGGCCTTTGATGTTTGTGGAGATTGAACAATATAATGTTTCGATCTTTTGACACCATTTGGATCTGTGCGTTTATATAATACAAATTTTGAACGTCTTCTACCTCTGTCACCTTGTGGTAAATATCCATTGTAACTGTAATTTAAAAAAAATATATATTTTATATAAATAGTACCAATAAGTAATTGAAATAGATTGGAAATAAGCTTAGGTCTTAATAAATAAGTAATTAAATAAATGTTACAATTCAATTATGTACAATAAACATAATATTTTCAGTTTTGTTTAAGAGATATTTTTCGAAAATTCTATTCTCAACGTCTTCCGAGTGATCATATAAATTCATCTATAAATAGAAGTTTTAAATTAAATTTTGGGAAAAAAATCAATTTCATTCATAAAAGGACTATAAAAAAATATAAAAATAAAAAATAATAGAAAATAGAAAAAAAATTAACGTTTATATGCGATTCGCACTTCAGGTTAGTATCAGATTTTTTCTCCAACCTACGTTCGTTCTGTGTTGGTTCATATAAAAAATTATTAAAATGACCGTACTTGAACAACTAGGTTTTTTATGACGGGATTTTTAGGGATTTTTTAGGGAAACATAGTATCCTATGTCAGGGGAATGAATACTGCCAAAAAATGTTAATAAATGTTATTTATTATTGAGTCAATGTCAAATTCAAATTGAAAAAAAAAAGTATACAAAAAATTATAAAACTTTAATTTATTAATTTTTTTTCACTTTGTTTTTAAAACGTGAAATCTAACATCAATTAGGTGTGAATGTAGGTTTAACCTATTTATAACCTGTAATGCGAACAAGGTATTATTACTCAACAAACTAATAAGATAAAGGACCAATTCATGATTAATATTTCAACATTGTTTAAACATAATAATAGATCTATTCTGATAGTAAATTGAACTCTCGTAATTAAGTCGTCATGAAGCAATAAATTGTTAACTAATTATGCGGTCAACACTCGATTCGTTTTTTGAATTATCGGCTCACCACATTCTTATTTGAATCAAGCTTTATATCTTTTCTGTTTGTGTTATTAACAAAATATACATGCGATCACATTTGAAGTAACTAGTATTCAATACACATATATTGAGGATGTTTGATTTTATTTTAAATTAATTGTTTTTATTTCTAATTATACTTAGTATGTATAAATAAAAAATTATTAATCCGATATAATTTCTATGGAAATTTATCAAAATGCAACAAATTCCTAAGACTTGAAAGAAAAATTCATGTGCTAAAAATATTTATATATTTATTTTTCTTTTTAAATACATACATTTAAAAAAAAAAATTATAAAGTTGAATGTGACATTAAACAAAATTTATAAATATTTTTAAAATACAAGAAACAGATATCTTTCTATTCATAGATTCTATTTTATATAATATCATATAAAAAAAAGAAAAAATATAGCCTGCAGAAAAATAATTATTGTATGTGTGGTGAATGCACCACTAAAATGCCACGTGCGAAGAAAACGAAGAAAATCTAATTATAAAATACGAGAGGACGACTTTTAATTTTCAATATACTATTCATGTCAAGCGAAAAAATAAATTCTAATTTTTTCATCGAATAAGTTTATAAATGTACGTTACGTACTGTGAAAAAAAATAGAATGGTACTTCTAGGTGTACTAATTTTAATTGAAATCCGCTTTCAGCCCTCAGTTCTTGGCTAAAAACTTTTCATAGACTCCTTCAATCAACATCTATTCATTTACCACCAATTTTCAACGAATTCCATTTTCAGCCCCAAGTCCGAATTCTTGGACACTTCCGAGGATTGCTTTTTTATTTAAGTTCCTCTAATTGACATATGGGGTAAGTGTTAGTTGTGCAGACATTTTTTTTCCATACTGTCAAATTTGAACCAGTAGTGCAACCACTTGTGCAAACATTTTGACCACTTGTGCAGAGACATACTAATTGTACAGGGCCGAAATTCGCGCCAAAATACCAGTTGTGCACAAGCATACCAGTTGTGCAGAGCCAAAATACCAGTTGTGCACAAACTTACAACAACGGAAAAAATGATTGCTTTTTTGTTCTGGGAATTCAATGAGCGAATGAAGAATTATATTACAAGTACCTACATCATGTTGAACTTTTAATGGTCACTGTTGGTTAATTAACGGATTTTAATTTTATTGTATATAAATTCAAAAATTTATTTTAAATTGGAATTTTTTTAATCATGCTTACAAAGCTAAATTTTTGGTTTTAAAAAAATAGTAAATACGATCAATATTATTTTGACTAGCTGCATAGGTCGGCCCGTCGCGTGCTGAAATTTAAAACCAATGTTAGCTATGAATTATGTTTAGCATAAGATCATATATTTTCATATAATTAGACTATTTTCAAGGTTACTTGATTCAACTGCATTGATTTTATCCGCAGAATAAGAAAAAATAAAGGGTAAACCTCGTATATAATATGTATTATATAACTACACAAAATAATTTAAAACTTTGTAGATATAAATTTCTAAATTTAAACATATTTATTTATCAACTATTTTCCATCAATTTAATTCCATTAGGCATTTTCATTTTATTTTTATAAATGTAAATAAATTCGTTCCAAACTATAATTATATGACATTTTAAGCAGCAGTGAAATTAATGATATAAAAGATTAGTTTATAATGTCAAGAAAACTTAATGTAAAGCATTAAGACATAAATTAAAAGTTTATGATCTCGACAAATACATTTCTTTTCCCTAATTTTATGATAAGCGAACGATGTGGATCAAAGAAATTTTTAAATTTTCAAATACAATCCTCGTAAGTTCTCCTTTTGACCCGCAATGCTTCTTAATTATATCAATGGGTTTTCTCAAAGTATCTTTTACTACATAAAGTCTAATGTACAAAAACAGTTTACTTCTTATTTAAAGAAAATTTAATAATTTTAAGATAATTTAATGCTCAATTTATTTTTTAAATATAAATAAAATTAAAATTATCAGTAAAACAAAAAGGGTTAAGTGGTAATTAAAACAAAGTAATTAAATTGCCGAAAATGTAATAATTAGTCACATACGTAAGTAATAATAATTGCTTTTTTTTTTAATTAGTTATTAACTTTTGATAAGGAAATAAATGCATTTCTTTTGAGTAAAATCCATTAGCTTAATTGAACTTAACAACGTTATGTCTGTAGATAAAAATCTAACTGCTTATTTATTTTAACTTTCACTTTCAATAATAAAGTATTTTCAAAGCTTTGAATTTTTTTATATATTGAAAATATTTCCATTAACAAATAAATTTTAATGATTTTACTAAAGTAATATTATTATAATATTCTGAATTATTTAGTGTAGCGAACACAAATAGATAATATATTGTGCTGAGAAAATATCATGTACACGTATAATATTCATGAGCTTCAAAATTTCCTCTAATTGAAGACATTTTTTAAATAAGAGTTGATCTTTAAGAGTAAAGTATTTTTGGATCTTATTCATATAACGTATTTACATATTAATGAAAATATATTGTTGTTAGCATCTGCAGTAGCATTAACACAACACGAAATTTAACTTATATTAGCAGTATTAAGTATTTTTAATATTTAATACATCCTAAGTATGTCAAAAAATAAAAAACTCACCCCAGTATAACTAATTCACCATATTTAATCCTAGGTTTCTCGTTTCCATCTGTATCAGCTTCTGCTAATATAGGAGATTCTGAGCCATCAGTTCTGAAATAAATAATATTTTTTAAATTTTAATTATCTATAAAATATAAAAATGTTTACATAATAAAACATAATATATTATATACTATATCGAAATAAATTTATAGACTTTATTAAAGTTTATAATTTTCACACATTAATAATTGTACTTTATTTTCACAGCCGTAAAGAAATTGCAATTTTAACATATAGGTAAGAAGTTAATATAATTACATGAAAAGAAAAAATTAAAAAAAACTGGTTTATGGTTTTTCATTTAATTATAACATTTATAAATAATTGTTACCGCATATGTTGTTTTATGAATCAGCTGATATATATTTCAAATGCTTACATTACATATTATTCAAACAATGAATTAGAATTTTGATTTACAACAGAAAAATAATTTAATGTTTCCAATTCGTATAATCTTAATATTTAAAAAAAAAAGGTAGACTCAACAAAATTGATTAAAAAAATTACTATAATTTATTTTTTGTATACCAAAATTCATCTTATTCCAAGTTAAAATTTGAAATAATTTATCAATAAGTAAGTTATTTTTACGCTGCACTTATTAAAAAATTTGAAATTTGCTGCAAAATAATTTTCAAATAATAAAAAAAAATGTTAGTTCATTATTTTTTTAGCAGCCGTAGATAGAGAAACCATATTTGTTTGCTGAAGTAATGAAATAAAAATAAAAATTAAATAAAACAAAACGAAATATGTTACTATTATTTTTGTTGCTTTTCTTTTTATATAATAAAATTCATAATTTATTATCACGCACTTTTAAAAATTTAATTTTAATTATGTTAGCATGAAATAGCTTATTTTAAAAACAAAAAAATGGGTCAATTATATCTCATAATCGGTTTTCTAACTAATACTTTTTACTTTTTTTAATTGTAAGGATAATTTAAAAAAAAAATGATTATTCAGAAGTATTCAAAGCACAGAATTTTTCGTAATATGTATAGCAGGAAGGTGAAGGCGAATTCAATTTGTACCGAATTAATCAGCTACTTCCTTAGATTTAATCAAATTGACCTTCTTGACATGTCTTATTGATTTTCATCACAAGAATTCACCTCTAAAATAATTGTTTTATTTGTAAATTTCGTTAACAATTCTCATTTCAAAATTACTTTAAATATCGCACTGAAAAGAGAGCTGTCGTAACTTCCAAAACTCCATACAAAGGTCCTTTTTCTAACAGAAATGCACCTACTTTTTTTTGTTAAACAAAAAACTGTTGTTGGCTAAACAGCTAACAACAGTAAGCGATAGAAGTTCCGACATACACGATTCTATTTAAAAGAGGACATAAAATATAATAGGAAATCCTTTTTTTAAATTACTACAGTATTCCTCTCAGTGTGCGATTTGTAATATACACTGTTTTTTTAATTCCTCTTTTTAATTATCCTAAAATAGAATTTTCCTTTTTTCCACTATAGTCGGAAAACATTTGACACCACTAACAATGAAGAAGACTTATAAGCAAATTGCGAAATAGATTTTTTTTTTCAACCTTTATTTGCCAAAAGCAAAGACACATTCATACGTATAGCTAGTAAATAATAATATTATACGAATATGTAGGTATGTACATTGTACATAAATAAAAAGAACATAATATTAATACAACAATATATTAAAACAAAATATAATAATAATATGAGAAAAGTTTTTATTTTCAGAGTTTTCCTTTAAGTTTTTATGCATACTTACGATCACAAAAAATAACTACAAATGTCATTCATTATAATGACACTATTCTCTAAGTATTTAGAAAATGTTTCAAGAAGGAAAATCGCTTAAAAGGTCTTTGACTAGACATTTAATAAGTTATAAAATAGGATTACTTATGTTTATTTTTGTATTTTGTATATTTTCAATAAATCCCATAAAAAAATATGTTATTACGCAAATTATAATAAAAATGTTGCTTATGTAAAATATGTTGTTCTTACTTTTAACGTTTGCACAGGTAATGAAATAATAATAATGAATTAATGTAATATTTAATATTAAACCAGTTGAAGTATACATATCAAGAAATTAAATCAATACGTCAATTCGGAACCATATTGTCAATTGAATAGACCAAAAGCGCGTTGTGCTTAATTATTAAAATTTTAAGCAGGTTAGTGATGTTACTGTGTAAGTGGCTTGCTGTAATTTCGAAAAGTTAGATATTAATTTTTAAGAACAGTGCACTTATTATAATCGCAATGTGTTCTGTTCTATTTTGAGTGGCAAATAAGCTTTTGTGTATATTTTTAAATATAAAGTTTTGTGTATATTTAAATAAAACTAAATTTTAAAACCATTTTTTTTTTATAACCATCTCCAGTCCCTAGACTACTTAATTTTAAAATTTCAGCCAAATTGATCCAGCGAATTAAACGTGGCTGAAGACAACAGAAAGAGAATTTTCATTTTTAATTATTAGATTAGAAGGTGATTTGTACGATAATTTTATCATTCGTAATAAATTAAAGGATTTTTATGTTGTGTGCCATATCATCTTAAATCTTTTTCTAGTTAAGTATATATTTTGAATTTTGAAATAGCAAAGTTTTTTAATAGTTTATTCAAAAACATATAAGTTCCTTTAATGTTTTTAAATTGAATCTTTGTTAAATCTTAAACAAAATTATAATTAATTAACGTCATCATGTGTAATGTATATAACAATATGTTATGTAAGTTAGATTAGAAAGGAGGTCGAAAGAATTACCGCTTTTTTAATTAATCATCTATCATTTTTGGTGGATCTGAGCGCAGAAACAATAATAAGTTGATTAAAAAAATTACTTATATCTATATTATCTACCCTGTATCCCTATATATATACAGAGTTAAGTTAATTTTCATGATATTTATTTACAAAATATTTAAAGACAACCATCTTAGCTAGATCAGGACAAAAAGAGGTCATCTTTTGTTAAACATTATCATTAACACAGACAATATTTTTTTTTTCAGACACTTTATTGTTTGTGCGGTTATTTTGCAAAATCAGCAAAAAAAACATAACACTGAATGTGCATTTCCCCCTAAAAGAACCATTTACCAAAGAATATATAATTTCATTTTCCTTATTTCGTTCAAGAGGCCACAATCATATTTTCAGACATAAATGCATAAAATATGTAAAATACGTAAAAAAAACGTAACATTTTAAGGCACGATATTATTTTTGATGAAATAAATATAATGAAATTTAATATGTATGGTATAATATGTAATAGTTATTATTAAATAATAGTGTTTTGAGACTAAGTTTGAGTTTTGCAAATAATAGTATTTTTGAGATTTTCATAACATGTCTTCTAAACATTAATCCGAAAAATAAATAGGTAAATTAAATTTAAAAAATAAATTTTATCTATTGAAATTAGAATATAATTTGAGAACTTATCGATTGCGGTCAAATGTAATGATTTAATTCATTTATTTTAGTTAAACCATTAATTAAGAATACTAAACGGATTATCAGTTTCATAAATTTTTTTTTGTATTTTTATGTGAAAGTGTTAGTACAACAAAATAGGTATACAAAAAAGAACTGTACAATCGTTGTTCATACTGATAATCTTTTTAGTATTCTTAATCAATGGTTAAACCGGGTTAAACTTACATTCGCATCATCGGTGATCAAAGTGCTTAAAAATTTTGAATGTTTTACATTAAGTTCATATTCGGGTGAGAAATAAATAAAAGTTTAAACGACTATTTTTAGAGAAAGAAGCATTCTTAGAATAGATAGCGATTAGTAGGGATTATAAACACGGACAGAACATTGGAAGAAGTTGATAATTTTTTGGAATTTAAAATAGTTATATAACGATTCACAGGGTTGTTATATAAGTATGCTAATATATTATTACAATTTTTATGTAAAATTATGGGTATTTGGTTGCAACAATTGCTAAAATTTTCTTACAAAGGATGTAGGTGCAATGCTTTTAACTTTATTAGCAAATCTGAATTCAAAGACATCCGTTCTTAATTAAAGTAAAAATGTCTCAGAAGTAACGAGATATCCTACTAAAGCCCGGGTGTCGTTAAAACAGAATTTAGCAACAGAACAGAATCAGGTACAGAAAAATGTATTTTTTATTTAATTAAATTCAATTGACATTCTGGCAACAGAAACAGATAATAACCTCGTATGAGGTTATTCAAATTCTGTGCACAGAATGAATTTTTCTGTCGCTAAATTCTGTTGTAAAATTCTGTCGCAGAATAAATTATTCTGTTCAAATGTATGGGATTGTTTCTGTTGCTAAATTCTGTTTTAACGACATCCCGGCTTAAGAAAAACTCCAGTCCTTCGAATAAAATAGAATTTAATTTTTTATGTATTTTTTAATATATTGATTTTGAGATTTAGTATAGTTTTACAACTCAGAAAATTGAAATGGTTAAATGGGTTAAATAAATAAAATATTTAAATTTTAATAAAAAAAAAATTTCCAATCCACATTTCTTTTTTTTTCAATAAATTTTAAAATTAGAGACCAACTTAAAAGTAGTTGCAAAACTAAAGTTTTTGTGGGGACTTTTTTTTTTGAAGAATTGATTTTCATTTTAGGGTTTTTACTGTCAAATCGTGTCATTCCAAAAATAAAAATACTTAGAATTAGAATTTTGTCCCAGTTTTAGGTAAGATCTGGAGATCTGGAGGCACTTTCATTTACTTTAGACGAACAAAGACTCACAAAACAGCGTCAATGATCTATTCAATAAGAAATTTTTTCTACAAAATGTTTAAAATCACTATTTTTTTTTGCATTGTAACAATATTTCCTATAATGTATTTGACTATGGAATTTAACCCTAAAAACGGAAACTTGTTGTAGTTATTTATGTATGGACTTTTTTTTTAAATATATTGAATACATAACTTAATTATTATTTCATTGTGAAATAAAACTAAAAAATAAAAAAAATTTTAATTCAAATTCTAACTTTCAAATACTTAAGTTAAATAAAAATGTTTTGAACCAGTGATTAATATTTGACCTATCAAGCACCAAAACTTTGTTGCTACATTTTTTATTCATTTTTTTTTTTTTTTGCTACATCTATCATAAAAAAGCAAAAAGGAAAATTTATATAAATATAACAAAAATCAAAATTTATTGAAGCGTAGAAAAATTTAATTTTTTCAATTCAACGAGAGAGTTCAGTGACTTTTTTTTTTGTATTTTTTGTTTAAATGAGTAACTAGTAAATTCAAGAAAAAAAAAAAATTAAAAATAAAAATATTTTTGAACGTAATTAACATTGAATGCACTGTTAAATTATAAAGTTATCACAATAAAAAGCATTGACAGAAAAAAAAAATTAAATATAATTTTATTTTTTCATTATAAATTAGGTATTCATTTTTGTTCAGATTAATGCAATCTGTGGTTGATTAAAAACATTTTTCATCTTATAATTTCAAAAAAAAATAATTTTAAAATGATTAGATGACAAACAAATAATGTTTTCAAGGTTTTGTCAAGGGTTTTTTTTTTTGCATTTAATTTCAATGATGTTTCAATATAAATGTTTGTTAATTTTCTCTGTGTAATATTTTATACCGACCGCATACTACTATTAAAGTACTTATGTATATTATTGCACAAAAAAAAAACTTTTAACTATCCGTTAATGAATATCGGTAAACACATTTTAATTAGATATTTAAATTTGTATTATGTTTTTTTTATTATATACCTAGTTAACATAAAACAGGGTCAGTTGTAGATCTTTAGCTCGAAATATTGCATCATCGCAATAAACGGAGCAGACATTAAGAAAAAATAATGCTGAAAAAAAGTATGTATTCTTAATTTGGGATACCATCATTATAATTATAAAAGTAGTTTCTAATTAAACTATACTAGATTGTACTAGATTGTACTGGCAATGACATAAATGATCATATAATAAATCTTATTGAGTAAGTAAGTATAGGTACTTATTTCTAATATTTTTATAAAATTTTCTTAGTTACAAAATATTATAAAGAATTTATTCTCAAATCCCTCGACAGTGTGATTTAAAAAAAAATATTCTTTCAACATTACTTTTTACAACTCGTTTGCATTTAAAATCAATAACACTTTAATTCCATAAATACCCAATGATTTTAAAACTTGCGTTAAGGGTCAGTTTTAAAGTCCTTTAAGAAAAAAAATTTAATAGATATTTGTTTGGAAAAATGAAAACTATAAAATTTTTGAACATCAGAACAATGCATAAAATCTCACATATGACGTACCTACTCTTTTAAATTTTTCATTCACACACAAACTTGCAATAAAGGCTAATACCTTTATTTGCACTACAAAAAATGTATTTCAAATATTTTTAGGAAACCCGATTGCTGTTCACATTGTTTTATTTGATGATAAGTGAAATTTGTTTGATAGACAAAAAAAAAACTGAGGAAAAAAGTAAAAAATTGTTTATTCACTTTATTTTCTAGTTTATAGAGGACCTTCATGCTTAAAATTTAAATCGATTTCATGCGGACATTAGAAAACTAAAATTATTCCACATTTTATAAATATTGCAAAGTTACAATGTCAGTCTACAATAAATGTATAATTTCATTTAAATGTCAATGATTCAAGGTGGTACATTTTTCTTTTATTTTTTTTATAGTAGAATAATTTGTCTTTTTGAAAAACCTTAAATCGCTTTAAGCGTTAAATGATTAACTTTTGTTTTTTTTTTTTGTTTCCATATACGTACTTACTGTATAATTAAATACATGGTTTTCTTTTAATAAATCTTTGATTGTACGTAAACTCAGAAATAAATGAATGTAAAACTGTTACTGAAAAAAAATTTGGAGGTAAGATTTTCCTGGAATTTTTTTTTAATAATAGTGAAATCATTTTAAAACCAAATTTTATAACAATTATTATTGGGATGCTGAACTTTCGAAAGAGGGAGCGATAATTTTAAGGTTTTTTAACTTTCATTTAATTTTACATAACAAGGAAGTGGATAAGATGTAGTTTTGAAAACAATAAGTAAATCAACATAGGTTTTTTATCTAGGCCCAAAACTTTTTTAGAAATGAATTTGCAAGCAATGGTCTTTGCATTTTGAATACATTTTAAATGGCTGCATTTCGAAGCTGATTCCATTTTTTCTTTCTCAATATTATTTCTCATTTTTTTTCTTATAGTTCTAAGTTTTCAATATGGTGGCAGTGGCAGTCCACATTATCCCAAGTCCTATATCCAATGATATTATCTTACAGTGAGCCTTTAACAATTTTATATCTTAAATTTATTAGATTCGATAAAGGAGATTTATTATGCCAAATAAAAATTATGGTTATACGACCCACAGATTTTTATACATAGCGCTATAACGCGAAAACCCCTAGAATGTTAGTAAAATTAAAATCTTAAACTGTAATTTTATTTAAAAATTTTAAATGAAAACACAAACATTTTATTTTAAATCTAGTATATCCACATAATACATAATAATATTATAACATGTAATTTTATAATTTTATAGCAAATGAAAAAATTGTTCGACATTATGACGACCGTCTACTTCTGCTATGTATTTGTGTCTGTCCAGGCCCAGATAGAGGAGAGGCCAGGAGTGCCGCGGGCCCCAGCACTTTGAAAATTATTTATGCTCTCGATTGTGTGCTAAATTTCGAATTGGACTCAAAATGGATTTAAATAAAAAAAAAACTTATAAGAATTTATAAATTGAAAGAGTTTAAGAAAAATGTTTAGACTTCGATTTCTACCAAGGATTAAAACTAGGGCTTGAATGAAGTTTAAATAGAGGTCGATTTAAAGAACTTAAAACAATATTAGAGGCGAAATTATTTTGAATCGAAATATGAAGAACGAGTTTCATTTATAAGGTTCTGTTGTACATCTTTTTAACTTTTAAATACTAAGCCAAATTTACTAAAATATTTTTACTCTGACAAGGGTTTTAATTTTCATTATTCAAAGAATAATTTTACAAAACTTAATAAAAAAAAATTTAAAATAAATTCAAGCAGAGCGTCCGAAATATTATTTGGCCTGGGCCCCACTGAAGCTCTCTCTGGTCCTATGTGTCTGTGTATAGCAGCATTGGTATTAATCCTTTTATATTTTATTTATGTTTTTTTTTCAAAAAAAACAACGAAGTAATGTACCGCCACTTTATTTAATAATAAAAAATTCTCCAAGTTTTAAAGAACAACAATGTTTGGTTGCATAAGTATGTATAAGACAAAGGACATTGAAGGTATTCATATGAAGATATGTATATTAATGTATGTTATATGTATTTATTAAAACAACTTCATGAAGGTCTAGTTAGCAATTATATTTTTTATACGGTTTTCCGTTTCCGGATTTTGAATTATATTGCTTATATTTTTATAATAATAAAAAAATGAAATACTAACAATAAATAATGTCAGGCGATAAATTTTAAAATAAAATTTTATTATTTACATAAATATCCTACCAGTGTTTTCTTAAATACCTACATTATGTATAATTTAAAAAAGATAATAATATTTAATTTTAAACCTATAAGTATATAACTCATACTATCCAAGGGGCAGAGAAAAGTTTGACTTATAGAGGTTATAGGAATTAGAAGGGTAATTTTTTTAAATGACATATTTTTTCTATATTCACTGAAAAAAAAAACTAAGCAAAATTTAAATAAAAACAATTAAAGTACTTTTAATTTTTTTTTTTGCTTCCAATTCCCAAAATATTTATTTCATCCTCGATTTCATCAAACTTTATTATTTTATTATTTTTTCCTATTTTTTCGAATTCCTTTATTTTTATTTCAAATTCAAAAAGTTTTACGTTAGAAAATAATTTTATTACAATGAAAAAAATTGTTTTTCTGTGTCTTGAAAAAAAAATTATAATAATAATGTACTTAACTATGAAACTGAAAAAATAATCCGAATTTACATCATTTACCTGTAACTTGTACGAAAATTTACAAAAATATCTAAATACTTATTTATATTGTAAATGATTTTTTATTCAGTGAACTTTTTAAAAATTAATTTTTGTATGTATGATGTACACAGGTTTCTTGTGAATGCATGAATTATGAAGGTGTATGTATGACTTAAAGAAGTATATGAAATAGAGAGGTATAATTCCATACAAATTTGAGCTGTCTGAGGTTTTTAATTTATTAAGTGTATAATTGAGTCTAAATTAGACCAGTAATAAATTTGTATCTAAAATTGAAACTTATAAATTCACTTGATAGAAATTTTAGCATTTGACCTGAATTTCTTAACTTTTTAACATTTACCTTTGAAAGACAGACTTTTATATCTTAATTATTATTCAATCTTTCCTATTACATAAATACTTAGATTAATTAAAATTAATCTACTACCCAATCTATTAGCCAATTAACCATAACCTTCCTCAGAACCCCTGTTGAGAAAATATTTTTATGCTGTTATAATAAAAAAAAAAGAAAAAATAAATTAATAATAAAAGTAAATCATGAACCCAAAATTCGAGATTTTTTTTAAAACAATATTAATTTGATTATAATTAGTATGCTCTAATTGTTTAAAAAAAAATAGTTACATTAACGTGTTCTTCTATATTATCTTTGAATATAAGCAGATAATGAAATTATATTTACAATAACAAAAAAATTGGTATTTTAATTGAAACTTACACCGGCGAGATGAGAATCGAACTCGCAACCGAAAACGCAGCCTGCCGCAGTAAGATAACGAAACGACAATACGATTGCCCTCATGGTGCATAATATAATATAATTTTCTAAAGTATGAAATAAACGTGCTGGATTTTATTAGGGTATTTTATGTATAATTATTATAATACACCTAATTCTGTTTTTACACGGTAGATACGTTCCAGAAAAAACCGTGTAAAAAAAGACATGAAAATTCTAAACAATTACGGTTAATAAAAATATTTTTCGTTAAAATTTCTTTGAAAAGGCTTCTTTTCTAGACCGTGTTAAATCAAAACCGTGTAAAAAAAGACCGTGTAAAAACAGAATTAGGTGTAATTATAATTTTCTAAAGCGTGAAATAGACGTGCTGTATTTTTTTAAAACTTGACAGATTTTTTCAACAAGTTTTTCAATCTGGTTATATTGTGTTGAAAGACCAGTTGAGTGAACATTCAACTCGTCTACATCATGTATTAATAAGGTTGACTTCAACATATGAAAACTTTTTGAGCATAAGTTTATTTAACGAATAAAAAAGGATGTAATGTGATTACCAAAATATCAAATAATAGAGTGCTCTTTTAATTTTTACAACTATATTATAATGTCGAGTATAATGTTTATAATGTACCAAAGCAGCACATCATTAGTAATATTTGTACGGTACATTGTTTGAAATTTTTAAATTAGTTTTGCATAATAGGCATGAAATATTGTATAAGTTTCATTTTGGAGTTTGAACAACAATATTATTCAAGACATTACATTTACTTTAAGTAAAATGGAAACATTAAGTGTTGACACTTGATATAGATATGTATGTATGTATGTTTTAAGAACAATTTATTTCTGATATATTCAAAGAATAAATTTTATTATTTTAAGATAAAATTGAATCCCTTTGTTAATAAAAAGAGCCTTTATATTTGTTCAGTTAGAGGTAGATGAATCATAATATATACAACATAAATTTTATTGGTCCCTTTTAATTTTTTTTCTTTCTTACAACATTGTCTTCAACCGAATTATAATCTTAGGATCCTATCTCTTTATCAAAAACATAGAAATTTGTTAAAATTTATTAAAATAAAAAAAAAGAATTTTAAGGTTTGAATATCAAAACCTGTTTTTTTATTAACAAAATCTGTTTACATAAAATTTCTATCAAAATTGATAACATAAAACTATTAACGAACAAAAGAATCTAAAAATTCAAAAATTATATAAAAAATAAAAATTAAGTACATTTAAAATCCACTCATTCCTCCAATCTTCAATATAATGTTTGAATAAGTAAGTAACTATTCAAAATTTATAGATGATTATGTAGTTCTATTTATAATATATGAATTTTATAATAATATGCAGTATTCTTAAAATCTGGAAATAATTAATTCGTAGGTACTTAGTACTTAACTAATTTTCGTTTGATCTTCATTTTGTTAAGGATTGTACAAGATCAAGAGTGTTCAGCTGAAAATCCTGCATATCTACTCTGAAATAACATTAATTGGGAGAACCCTCATATGAAGGAGAATTCCAAGATCTGTCTGTACAAGTGTACATATAATAATTTTGGAACATTGGGCAAATATAATTATAAATCTAAAAGTTTGTTAATATTTTAAAGAAACTATCAGACGATTTTCAATGAATAAAAAAACATTAATTAGAATTTTTATTTTTTTGGAAAACTAAATTGTGCAAGAATATTTGCTTTAGACTAAATTGCCACAAAAAGTAAAAACTAATAAAAATTATACTTTATTCGTACGTCCATTGAATTGAAATACAAAGAATTAGAAATGCGGACAGAATTTGTAATTGAGGAATTTGTTTAAATTTTTTCACATCTTATTGGAATTAGTGAAGTTTTCAATTATTATTTTATTTCACTTTTAAAACCCTAAATAATATTTTTTACTTAACACATGTTTGTAGTAGTGAGCATCATGTTTTTGTGCAGCAACTGCGTGATTACTCGTAGTGTGGTAATATTAAACACGATTAAGACATGTTGTAATATTAGCAACAGACAGACGTATAAACTCTAAATTGAAAAACTTGCTTTCTAAAAGTCATAATATAGAAAAAAAAACTTTTTTTGAATTATTAAGCTTTGCAGTCTATAATGAAAAAAATGGGGTCGCTTTTAAAACAAACTACAAGGAATTCGATTACTTATTGCTAAAATACTTTTGTTTTATATTTTTTTAAAAGGTATTAAAGTTACTTTCACTTTTTCATAATTCCCTAATTTAATATTTTTTATAACTATTATCTTTCAATATAATTTTCGAAGTTAATGATTGATTATTATTAAATTAACGTTATAATAAAATTTATTATGAGGAAAATTGAAATAAATATGTAATCAGTTTTAAAATAAAGTTAAAATGAAAACACGATCTCTAATCATGTATGAAAGTCTTGATATCTTGTGAACTGTGATGTGGTAAGAAGATAATGCAAATCCTTTAAATTACTCGAAAACAAATTTAAAGAAACTTTTTACCACAAATGAATGAACAAAGATCAAAATGTTTTTTTTTATTAAATTTAATATTTTACAAAAGAAATTTTTAAACGTGCTGCTCTTACTAAAAATAAAGTTATATTTTTAAACAAGGTGATTGATTAAACACATAGTTTTTGTTACGCGATGTTGTAGAAATCTTTCTACTTCTAAAATATTTTATTAATAATAATAACACAAATTATTCGAAAGCATAATTAATTGAAAAAAAAATTAATTTGTTTTATTTTTGAATTGAGTTATCTCGAAAATTAAGCGAGATATCGATAAATTTTATTTAATCTTTTTGTTTCATTTTGATGAGTTCTATAAAAATCCATAATCGGAATGCGGCGACAAAGTTATCGTAGAACCAATAAAAAAATTTAGGAGCTAACTATCGAAGACAAAATAAATCTAAACTATTTAGATAATTTTTTACTTCCAAGAACAATTTCAAATATATATTTGTAATATTTTAGAATCCGAAATGTAAAAATAATGTTCATAGTACTATGTTTTTGTTTATCTGTTTTAATGTAGGTACATACATATATTTTTTTATTTCCTTTATTTTGATGAAATTATGAACAACAATACATTTTCTTACTATTTCTGAATTTGTGTGCAGTGTATATCAGTTTTTCAGGAAACATTCTAAAAAAAAAACCGTAACCGGAACGAAAATAAATAAATCAAAACCGAAACTTAACCGGAACCGAAAAAAAATTAAGAAATGAAACCAAAACCGAAGCGAAATAAATATCGATTCAACTGTCTGATCAAAATATTTTTTTTTTTCAAAATGAAACACATTTAATTAATTTTGAGGGAATGGTGTTTCTTGTTCTTTTTAAAAAAATATTTTTGATGATGTTAAATTTTTTTTGCATTAGTGTATAGGTACAAAAGGAGTTTTTTTTAATTTAGAGCCAAAAATTCATTAAAAAATATCTAATAAATAAAAATGAAAATTCTCTGTTCTCTGTTCTCTGTCCTCTGTCCTCTGTCCTCTGTCCTCTGTCCTATGTCCTCTGTCCTCTGTCCTCAATCACGCCTAAACCGCTAAACCGATTTGGCTGAAATTTTGAACTTAAGTATCATTGGGGCCCGAGATGGTTATAGGGTACTAGAAATTTTGATCCGAGGCCCCGGCGGGGGGGCTACCTTAGAAGCCGGTTTTGAAATTTAGGTATATTTCAATAAAATATAGTAGCGTTGGACCCGAAAACTCTATTTAAAAAACTGGATGTTGAGAGGCCCCCAACCGTTGACCCAGGGCTCAATTGGGGGGGCTATAGTACAAAATTCGAAATTTTGAAGTTAAGTAGCACTGGGATCTGAGATGGTTATAGGATACTAGAAATTTCGATCCGAAGCCCCGACGGGGGGGCTACCTTAGAAGCCGGTTTTTGAATTTAGGTATATTCCGATAAAATGTTGTAGCGTTGGACCCGAAAAGCCTATTTAAAAAAATGGATGTTGAAAGGCCCCCAACCGTCCCAGGGCTCAATTGGGGGGCTACACAACAAATTTCGAAACTTTAAAATTTTAAAAATAAGGAGTCTAGAGACCCGATTGGTTATATTTTTGATCTGAGGCCCCGATGGGGGCTACCTTAGAAGGCGGTTTTGCAATTTAGGTATATTCCGATAAAATATTATAGCGTTGGCCCCGAATCGACTATTTAGAAGACTGGATGTGTTAAGGCACCGGGGAAGTGGCTATTTAACAAATTTTGAAATTCTGTTTTTTTAGTGCACAAAATGCAATTTAGGTATATTCCGATAAAATATTATAGCGTTGGACCCGAATCGACTATTTAGAAGACTGGATGTGTTAAGGCACCGGGGAAGTGGCTATTCAACAAATTTTGAAATTCTGTTTTTTTTAGTGCACGAAATCTGGATTAACGCGTTTTGATATTAATATAAGTTCGGGACTACCGTGCGAAGCCGGGTATTTCGACTAGTATGTTCATATATCTACAATGTTCATCGAATACATATATCGATTATAAGTAGATACAACAAAAATGTTTCCGAAGATTTTTAAAATCGAAGACTTCAAATTTACGAAATTTCAAAAGCGTTTTATCAAATATAAAATAAAACGTATATTATAACATTAAGGCATAGATATTTCTAATTCATTGTAAAAAAAAAATGGATGATGTATGAACCATTAAGAAATCCTTCGTATTAACATAATTCAAAAAACTCATGCTGTGTTAAAAAATAGAATATCAATTTAAGGATTTTAATACGAATGTACATACATATATTTTTTTCACTCTTTGTGTCCAACAGAGATCCCAAAATAGGTATAAGTACATTATACAAAAACTAAAAATTACATAAATGCCTAATCTCAAATGCCTATATTGTTAGTTGTCAATTTTAATGTTTAACTAACTTTAATATAATATATTTTTAAATCTTCTGTTTCCTTCAAAGGGAGCGGCCGAAGGGAGGAGCGGAATGGAGGGGCAGAAGGGGTGAGGCAGAAGGGAGAGACAGAAGGGATGGTAGAAGGAGTTTTCTTGAAATTTATGTTGTCAAGAGCGTAGCGGAGCACGCTGGGTCAGCTAGTCTATAAATAAGTCGTTTTTATGTAGTGAGTTATTTCGGAAAACAGCAACACAATCTTTTCAACGAAGTAAGAAAATTTTTGAATAAAAAAATAGAAACAGGAAAACAGGAATAGTTTTTAAAAAACTTTCGCTTTCAATCTGTTTCTCATAGTTCCTCAATACAGTTTTTACTGCAATTTTTAAGTAATTAGTAATAGTTTATTGAATCGATATATTTTTTTCCATAAGCAAAAATAATTTTTTTTTTGTGTATTATTCTATAATCCTAAATACTATAGGAATAACTCGTCAACGTGTAGTAAGTCGATCCGCCGTAGTATTGAAATTGTTATTTCAATAGGTGACGTCCGTTATTTTTTTTTTACGTTGCTTTGACTAGCACCCACCTAGATGTATAGTCCTTGTCAAGTCAAATTCAAAGAGCCTAAACACAATGGCGTTGCTAGGGCCAGCATCCATGTCCATCATCAGATCAGCTCCATGATACCAATATTATTGAATTGTCATCGAAGTTACGTATAAATGCCAAATTTCATCTTAATCGGATGTCAGCAACTGCTTCAGAAATTAATTACAATTTTTCAACCGAAAGGACATACAAAAGCAAGTTAATATAAAGCTTATTATAATAATAATTAAAATTAATATCAAACGAAAAACACTATGGAAAAAGTATGGAAACAAATTAATTAACTTTTTTTTTCTGTTAAAGTACTTAAGTACTTAAGTAAGTGCCTTTACCAGTGTATTCAACTTTTTCAAAAGACTGTAATAAAAAGTTAAGGGTTCCAAATTCTTTTTCACTCGGAAAAAAAATTCATCACGTTTCAAGTAAGTACTCCAAAAATATATTTACTTAGAGAAACAAATCGAGAACAGATAAAAAATGGGTTTTACAAAATAATATCATTATTTTACGTACTTATATGTAGTTATAATGCTTATAATTTGTAAATTTCCATTTGCAGGTACATAACAAATGGAATTTGATGAAACTTTTGAAATGTGTACTTTTAATAACAAAATAATCAACTATCACGTCACGTCAAATGATAGAGAAAATAACATTTTATTTTTTAAAATTCATGCGCGCAATTGGACTATGGCGAAACCTTAAAACTATAAAAAAATAAATAAAATTAGAACTAACTTTATATTGGAATTAAAAATTTTTTTTTCTTTACATTTATTCAAAAATCCAAATATAATGAAATGATGACGTTTTTTTTATTTTTCATTTTTAATCTAAGAATATTTCCACTGGCCTTCGCAAGGATAATAATTTTTTCTTAAATTTCTTATAAGTATTATAGATCAAATGAATATCAATATTATTATAAAATATATTTGAATTAGGAACTGCATCTAAAAATCTTAGCAAGGGCCTCAACATTTTTTTTTTTATTTATTTAGTACATTTATTTAACATTGATCTTATAAAAGTAAACAATTCATTATATTAAAACTAGTTACTAATACAGAAAAGAAATAGTTCAAATTTTGTTTTTATATGTGTCCCATGCAAGTGCCTTATTGGGACTAATACTGGCAACATTTTAGTTATATACAAAAAAAAGTTCATTACAAAAGTAATTAATTTAAAAATAAAAAAAAAAAAAATCAAATTATATTATGTTAAATTATATTAATAGGAATTTAATTCATTAATTTAATTTTTTTTTTAATTAGACTTAAAAAATTTTAATGTTTTGTTTAAGTTATGGCTTTTTACTTTAGTGTATCTAAATTAATATGCAAAAATTTATAAAATAGGTATTGCATCAAGTATGTTCTGGGAACTCCAAAGAGAAATATGATAGTTTAGCATTTGTTAGTAAGTGTTACATTCTCAATATAAGCATATAAAAATATAGAATTTTAAAAATTAAAATTAATAGAATCAGTTTATACTGATTTATATTGGTTATACCGTTTAAGGTGGGTAGTTGTCAACGATCCACTGTGTTTTTTTGGGTTGGAAGGCACAGTACAATATATTCTAAAAAACAGCCAGTGGAATGAATATTCTCCGTGGCTAATAAAGTTTCAAACATTTTTGATGTCGCTGTTACAAAATCCAATTTAAAATTAAGATAAAGTTATGACTGTCTGAGACGAATCAATGTTATGCATGAAATCAGGGCCTAGAGATTGGAGTATATTTCCGAGATGGGCTTTGTTTTTTATTGCAGTTTTTTTTTTTATTACTTATTTAATCTTGGGAAGTGATTTTTATTACAAAATAAAATTTTATTTCACAATATTGTATTAGTACTAGTTATAATTACTGGATGTGTATATGATTGGACCCAGCTTTCATTAAGATTGTATAAATATTAATATAAATATGTATGTATGACTTCAAATATAAAAAAGGAAAACAAAAAGAAAAAAAAATCTAAATTTTGAAAAATCAAAACTGTCTTTTCACGTTCGAACCTCATAATATCGGAAGAAAAGTAAAGTACTTCTACAATAACAAATTCAAATATGCTGCAAGTGATGTGAAAGTAATCTAAACACAATAACTAAGTACAAGAAGTGGAAGTGATGATAATCATATGGCATATGCGAAAAAAAAATAAGATACCTATTATTATTTCCACCAATCTAAAAAAAAAAAGAGTTAGTATTCAACATAATTTTGTTTTAATGAACTTAAAATGAAAATAGTCTGGAAAAAAGTTTAATGTTTTTAATCCAAATTGTTTAAAATAAAATAATTTTAAAATCAATCTGATGATAAATTTTATGAAAAATTGTTTTTTTTTGTTGTAGGTAAGTCATATTTTTAAATTTAAATAAACATAAACACAAACACATAGGTACACATTATTAAAGCATATTATATCCCTAACGAATTATTGAATAAGTTTGCATGTCAATTACAAATTTCCAGTTTATTGATTTTTTTTTTGTTTTTAATCTGAATAGTTAGTTGGTGGTCTTATTTATTAGACACTTTTATTAGTAATAATAAACAAGATTCCTTTGAATTCCATGTAATTGTCAAATCAAATGGGGATTAACAAAATCATTGAGATTTTAATCAAAAGAATTTATGACTTAAAATATGACGTCTCTTTAGTTGATAAAATACTTCGTGAACATTCATACTTTCATTCATTTACCTAAAATAAAAAAAAGTTGAAAATGTATTTATATTGTTTTTTTTAATTTTTTAATCAGTGTTAACCCTCGTTTGATTTATAATCAGAATATTTTAATCTAAGAACTGGATAATATTAAATCAATAAAATACCTTTAAGGCTTTAAGCTCTCCCAAAACAAAATCTTATCAGTTCTTTTATTAAATACTCTTCAGCTCAGTCCTTCCGTTCATTATATATTATGCCTATCTCTATTTATTCAAAAAAAATAAATTGTTTATATTTTTTCAGTAAATCAATACAAATATGTACAATGTAATGTATGTATACTTTATACTAGTAATCGCCCATACTCGATATTCGAGTAAAAATACTTTTTATTTGATTTTGGTGAATCATATTATTCATATTATAATTATTGCAATTCGATGTTCAAACGAGCTATCATATCTCACACATTCATTTCAAATTCTATTATTATTAACATTTTGTTGTTGAAAATATTTAAAAATTAATTTTATGAATTGAAGGTGAAAAAACGCCACAATAAAAAAATCTAAAAAAATATGCGCAAATAAAATTTCGATACATTAATTAAAAAAATTTCAAAATCGGTTCATAAATCTTGCCTGTAGAAGTACACAAACGTTTGTCAGGAAAAAAAAATGGATAATTAACATATATATATGTACATATATACAGATTGTTGAAAATTCTATAATTTGAAATATTTCAATAAGTAGTCCGTAGTAATTTTCATACCTTTAAATGCTAAAAATGTTAAATGTGTAAAATAACTTAATTAAGCTAAATGAAATTTAACGCTTACTGATAAACAAAATGAATCAGCGTGCAAAAAAAAATATTTCTCAAATCTTATTTTATAACTCAAACTATATATATGTACATACATACACATGTAGTAAATATATAAGTATTTAAAAGTTATTTTCATTCGCACATTTAATATTTTAAAAACTATTTTCCATATTTCCACTTGAATTATTCTTATTGAAGAAGACTCTCATGTTTTGCATAAATTACAAATAGTAGGAAGCATTTCAAAAATGTCTTTAATACCATTAAAATAAATAAATATGAATAAAATTAATAATCCTATTAAAAAAAACATATATTTTAATATAAAATAACTTAAATTATGCCACCTAAATTTATGCATAGTTATTTTCAGGTTAATTATATTTTTATTGCATCAAGCGATTTTCTTTTATACACACTGTCACTTATTCACGTAAAGAATTTTTATAAAAGAACACTAAAATAATACGTCAGTTATAATTTATTTTTATATGTTTCGCGTCAGTTATTTTATTATTGACATAATATTCTCGCAATATCTCTTCTAGTTAAAATGTTATTTAAGATTTCTTTTATCAAGAAATATATGGCATTTCGTAAGAACACTTTCGCCAGGCTTATCTTTCAATTTGAATAAAAAAATCCTATTATTTGAAGATATTTTTGCCTCGAGAATTTTCGGTATTTACTTATAGTTGTATTTATTTTTGGATGCATTTATATCTATTATCATAAAGGAAGTATAATATAGAGTAACTATGTCAAACAACTTTTTAAAATAACGTTTTTATTTTTTTTCCTATTTTTTCAGACCCCCAAAACATATGTATAAGCAAAAAAGCTTTTCTATTTTCTCTAATACTCATTAATTTTTTTTCTATTTTGAGGATGTTTAGTTTTATTACAACAAAGTTCTAAAAATTCGAATGTAGTTGTGCGAAAAATCATAACAAATGAATAAATGAAAAAATATGTGTCTAAATTATGTATTGTTATGGTGTGCTAATATCAATTTATAACATCTATGATTTTTTTTTTTAAAACTAGCATCTTCGTCTTTATTGAAATTTATAAAATCCTTATCATAAGTTATTTCAAATCAATAAATATATATATTGCAATTTAATTTTTACATTAATAAAGAGATAATATGTCATAATATTTTATCTCCTTTGGATAAAATATTCTTAAACGATAGTGGGAGACATTATTTTATTTTTATCGTGAATTTACGTTTAATTAGTTCATTCTTTAAAATAAATGTATATATTAAAATATTTTGCATGAACTTTGTTTTAACTATTTAAATTTTGAAATATAAGGACATTAAAAAAATTATATCGGAATATTTTATTATTATTGGAAATTTATCAATTTGGATACGGAATTAAAATAAGTATAAATAATTTGAATAAAATAAAGTAAATATTTATTCATTTATTTTATTTATTAATAAGTAGGTAAACGCACTTTTTTGACTTAAATAATTTAGTAATTCATGAAGTTAGAGCTCCATAAAAAGTAGTCGGCTAAACAAGTTATCTTCTATAGACCCCAATCATAAAAAAAAAAAATAAAATAAAAAAAAACTAATGATGTCCTTGAATTGAAATCAGAACAATTTTTATATCACAAAAATTATGACAATGATTTGGAAATATTTTATTTGATCTGTTTGAAATTACCAGATTTCGTATAAAAATGTTTGATAACTATTTTGCTCAACATTTTTATAAAAAAAAGAATTTTAACAAACTGTATGCAATGCTGTTTTTACGCAATAAAATTATCAAAAAAATATGATTTCTGGTTCACCGAAACAGACGAATGTTATGAACATAGATTTAAATTTTTGGAGTTGTTATTACCACTTTTAATAATAAAAGGCTCAAAATTTTTAAAAGGGATATTATTACAAAGTTAAAGTATACTTTGAAACCAAAATAAAAAACAAAAAAAACATTATTCCAATGATATAAAATAATGTGAACATCGTCGGTCTCATGCAAAAATCACGGAACTGCAAAAACATAGTTTTGAGAAAATTGGATTTAAATTTCTTTTTTTTAGTACGTTTTGATATTTTCGGGAAAATAGAAATAGTCATTGCGTATATATAATTTATGACAGCTTTCAACTTCTAACTTTGAACATATTAAAATTTTAGTTGTTTATGATTTTTCTACAATATTAGGTCGAAACGGCCAAAATTACAGTTTCGTGATTTATGCACGAGACCGACGATATGTAAATTAAACATGTAATAAAATGAATTTATTAATGCTTTCAAAAATAATTTTTTTATTTACATTTATCTAACCCAATTTTTTGTTTTTATAGAGAACAAATACTAGTAAACATTAAAATACAATTTTAATAAAGGAAATATTTTGTTTATTTTTAAAAGCTTTATAAAAAAAAATATTTTAAAAGCTATAAAGCTCTCTCGTTATAGCGTTATATTCTAAAAAAAATAAAAGCTTGGGGGTCTGATCTAATTTTGTTCAACTTTTTTTATTCGAATTTTTTGTATGGGACTAGTTCCTCTATTTATACTTCCTTTATGCTATTATGAAAGATATTGAAAATTGTTATCAGATAAATTGAATTATTTAAGCTATCCTGTTCCTGATTACTTTGAATAAACTTTATACCATTTTAGGTTAAAAAAAAAGTATAATGTTGAGATTTGAATAAAACAGAATTTTCACTAGGTCTAAAAGTTTAATTTTTTGTTTGCTTATTTGATAGAAAAAAAAATTTCGGTTTTTCAAAACTTGATTTAGGAGTCAGTGATATCTGAAAAATTTGGAAAATTTGGAAAATTTTATAAAATTTCTAAAAATTACATAATAGAGAAAATTGAAAAATAATTATACATTTAAATGCGGTTTATAAAAAGACCTTAACGGAACTTAAAAATGTTTAACAAAACATACTTACTTAATTTTTTTTTTCACAAATTTAACTTTTAAAGGTGTGTAATCTTAATCTAAAATACAATATGGGAGACATTTTCTTATTTTTGCGGTATAAAAATTGTTTTCTACATTTTCTATTAATTTAAAAAAAAAAAAATCGTATATGAATACCGAAAAAAAAAACAATTTAATAAAATATCAAGTTATTTGGTGAACTTATAAAAGGAGCAAAAAAAAATTAGACGTTCGTTATAAAAAAAAAACTAAACAAATAGAAAGGTAAACACTGAAAAAAAAAACAAATAAAGATAATGTAAAGAGGCAAAATAGAAGGATTGGTTATACGTTATACCTTAGCTTATACAATTAAGTTAGATATTTAATTAATGTTATGTTTATAAAAATTAACATTATTTTCCGAATTTATTTTTATATATAAGTAAGTATATAAGTTAGAAAATTATTTGACTTAGAAAATAAAGGAACGTTTGCTTAAATTTTATATTTATTTTTTATTTAATTATTTTCTGCAACTAAAGCCTTGCTGCCACAAAGAACAGAAACAGAAACAGAAACCGATTGGCTGTTTAAAGGTGTGCAACAAAGTACACAAACAGAATGTTAGTTCATCAATATTTATCAGATAGATAGTATTTGTATTTTCACATTACTTTCATTCCGTCATTTAATTTTATTTTTTTCAACATTTTTTATTTCGTTATAAATATTTTTTTGTCAACAGCAAGAAGCCAAAAGTACTTGTTTCTGTTTCTGTTGCAAATGTACTGAATTCTGTTTCTGTTCCTGTTCTTTGTGACAACCCGGCTTAGTGTATGTATTACTAATAATTACATTTTTTGTTTCTGGGAAAGTTAATTATATTTTATATTATTAAATTTAAATATTTTGCGGGGTCGACTAGTAGATTACTTACTAGTGATTAACATTTTAAGAGTGTAACACATAAACTAATATGTTACCACTATTAAGTGTATCTATTTTGTTTGCATTTTCTCAACGATTTAATAAAACATACAAAATTACATCTCTTATGTGCTACAAAAACATAATGTACAAATAAATGTTTTTTTTCCTTATTTTAAATGAAAAAATTTCCCTTTTGGCTTGTTTGAAGATAATATTGAAAAAAAAAATTACGTTTTGTTTTCGCAAATTTCTATTATTATAATCGTTATTTGGTTAAAAGAAAAAAAAAAACAATCATAATCATAAGAAATATTAATAAACCTAATTTATTTTTTATATTAGCAGAAAGAAACAATAAAAAGTAGAAAATTAAGTAAGTAGACAAATTCAAAGATGCAATAAGTTTTTACCTCGGTTTTTACCTTCCACGAACTTACTTTCGTATATTAAATTATTAATTATATTAAAATAAATTAGTTTTTACTAACTAGTGTTTAAAATAAAAGCACATAAATATAAAATATAAGTAAAAGTATACAGCTTATAAAATTATTATTTGTCAAAGATAATCCTGAGATAAAATGAATTTGCACTATGAGAGCGACACATAATTATAATTGTATATTATTTTTTTCGGCAAAACATTATTTACTCCTGAACGGACTCTAATAATTTTCATGGATAGGGATGAGTTGATACGATAAAGATATAGTTTGATGTTGTTCTTTCAAATAAAATCTTTAAAACTACTTTCCAGCAGGTTTTTCTGCAACTTGAAAAATATCTATTAAACTACTTCAAACCCAAATTAATAATTTAATTTAAAAGATCGATCTTTTTCCCCATTCGTTACCTTTTTTCAAAAGAACAAAAATTTGTTTTTATAATTAAATTTATTATCATTTGAATGAGATCATTGGGTTGCTCATTTCCTCAAAAAAAAAATTGTGCACAATACCGTTGTTAAACAGCACAATAAAGAAAAAAAATATTACCTTGAAAGTTGAAACTTAAATTTTATTTTTTCTTAACACAAAAAAAAAATACCAATCGTACATATCAATTACCTGAAATGAAAAATAAAAACAATCTATAAATTATTTGCGAAAATATAATTTATATACAACTTATAATAGAATTATATAAAATATGAAAATATTATGTAGTTGTACAATATCAAATAAAATAATTTCGGCTGGATCACCTATTTGCCGTCTTATCAATTTTTAAAAATATGAAAGAAAAATATTAGGTAAGGTATAAACTTAGATTATTTGAGTATTATATTGTTTACTTGGAAGTTTATATTTTTTGATTTCCTCTACTTTTGATATTATTCTGATGATGAGTTTACATCAGAATAATATCAAAAGTAGAGGAAATCTAAAAATATAAACTTCCAAGTAAACAATATATTTTACTTATGATAACAAAAATGGAAAGAATATTTTTGTCACAAAATGACAGATTGACTCAATAACTCATTTTTACATCACGTTTTAATAAATAATGAATTATAATTAACTTTTTTATATAAAAAAAAATTATTTCTGTGGCAAGAGAAAAATTGCAACAAAAATAAAACATTTATAAATATCTTTTAGTAGAACTTGGCAGTTACAGAGCTGAAAGATTTAGACATTTAGTCATAGGTCATACTGAGTCGTTTTGTTATTGTTATGTGTGAAAATTGTGTAAAACAAAAAAAAACTTCAAAATAAGTCCGAGTAAAAGGCAACTCAAGAGCTAAAATTTCAATGAGAAAACTATATTAAATTTTTTTTAAACATTTTTATATACTTATTGTAATTAATAAAGTAAATATAATTAACGTTAAAAAGTTTATTTTATTTTAGATTGACATTTTTTGCTTTGAGCCCCAGATTCATATTGTTTTGGGCATTAAATTCTTATCACCTTTCTAGTTAAATTACTAAGTTATTACCTATACATGCAAACAAACAAAACACAAACTAAATGTTAAAATGAAATTTTTGCTTTTTAATCTTAAATTTTAATAAATTTATTATTTTAATTCTTTCATAATCGTTAATAAAAATAAAATTGATGTTATTAATCAAATGAAGCACAAAACAACATTTCAATATTTTTATCCAAAATAACTGCTGGCTTTCACTATTTTTATATTTATTTGAATTAAACAAACCTATATGTGAGCTAATATCTGAAAACTCAATTTTTTTTCGTATAAGTATTTGGAAAAAAAAAAATATAACGAAAACAAATAAGATATTTTTTTTTTTGCAAGAAATGTTCAAATAAAAAATATTTACAATAGCAGTTATGTTTTGATTAGATTTGGTGAATGAATACCAAAAAAAAAAAAAGAAAACATATAATATTGTTTTTAGTTTTAGAAGATAAAAAAATAGCTTTTTGCTTGTTTTAATCAATTTTACACGAGTAATCAAACATAGACCTTGTGGGATATTTAGTTTTACAATAATTAAGCATTTCATGAAATATTTATGCTGAAAGAAAAGTATCCAATTTATCCATAAGATATAACGAACTAGTGCTAAATTTCTGTTCAAAAAGAATTAGAATGTATTAGGGAAAAAAAATTTAAATTACTTACTTATTTACTAGCAAAAAAAATTAAAGTTCATATAACTAAGTAGGTATTAATACTATTAAGACTATTGTAATTTATTCACAACTTCTTTAAATTGCAATTTTCGTTCAACTGAATATGGTAATTGCTTCGAGAATTGAATATTTGTTTAATTTTCTTAAAATAGAGTTTGAAAACAAAACTTTCGTTAATCTTTACTATCGAATCGTTATTCATAATAACCTCGATAATAACCTATTACATTATTATTTAAGACAACTTTTTCGATAGCTCGGAATGACTATGACTACTCCTAACTTTATTAGACATAAGCTCTAGTAATCTAGCTCAAAATTAGAAGACATAACAGTTTCGTTCAACTTATAAATCTTAATTTTTTTTTTTCAAATCAAACATTCTTATGTAAATCCACAGACATAAGAAAAGAACATAACTTAGTAGATTACAATACATGGTATGAAAATTTGTTATTCTTGCGAGTTGTGTATACACACAAACACATAGACACGAGTCATATTTATACACATAGACACGAGTCATATATATAGTGATATAATATTGACGAGTGTCTATGTGTTTGTGTGTATACACAACGAGCTGTATAACAAGTTTGATTACCATGTATTGTATACTGCTTTAATGTGCATGGGAGAGGGAGTTGAAAACAATACATTATTTACAATGAAAAAAATAACAAAAAAGTTCAAAATGAAGCAAGGAAATAAAATTTAATTAATACGGAAGTAAATTTATTTCTCGAAATGATTTCAAACCGGATGATTTAAGATCAGCTAATTCCTAAAATATTAAAAAAAAATTAGTAATTTTTCCAAAAAAAATTATTCATTTTCTTTTTTGCAAAAAAAAAAATCGAATAATTTTTTTTTAGAAAAAAAGCTAATTTTTTTTTTATTATTTTAGGAACTAATGGTCTTCTTAAATTTTATTTAATTTTATTTTTAATTATTAAAAAAAATAATAATAATTTTATAATTATTTTTTTTTATAATTAAAAATAAAATCAAATAATAATTATATAATTATAATTTATATTTACAATAAATAATCTCCTTGTTGCTGCCATTTTCCTAGTTTGTTGATAAAAGAAAAAAAAATTCTTACTTGACATTTGACAATTGACAGCAAACTTTATAATGACAACAAAGATATTTTCAGGGTTACCATTGTTCTATTTTTATTCATTTTGTTTTTTTGAATAAAAATAAGTGCAATTTTAGAAGTGTGGTTTGAATTTTTGTACTAAAATCCAACCACACTCGTTTAAAAATTTAGTAGTAGAGGTTCGAAGATCCTTTAAAAATAGTAGATTGAAACACATGTTAAGAAAATTCATCGACTGATCGACTGGTCGCTTTTTAGAAAAAAAAAAAAATAACCGCGTATTTTTTTATTGGTTCTTCTTTTTTTTTTTTGTTTGCTCAGAGGGAAAATATAGATTAGCTCAGAGGGAAAATATAGATTTTTAGCATTATAAACTAAGCTTTGTTTGACATTGATATGATGCATTTGAGAGGTATACATTTGCAATTTTTTTTTTTTTTTTGGAATTTGTCTGTATTGAAATATTTTTGTTTATAGTATTACGCAGTTCAAAATGAAGAATGTAAATAAAATATAAAGCAATGTAAATACAATTTACATCACAGGGAAATGTAAATACAATTTACATTTCTCTATAATTGCATGTGTATTGATGCATGTAATGGACCATTTACCGAGCTAAATTTGCGAATGTAAATACAACTTATCGAAGCCATGCGCATTAAAATTATTTATCTATATACAATGTATTTTGCACGCCAAATACATAATTTCATTCCACTTTCAAATTTTAGTTTTAACAAAAAAAAGTTGTGGAGGTAGTTTTATTTTTTGAAAATGGTAGATGAAATTAAATCATAACTTCTTGACGAAAATGAGGTAATAATAAGTGAACGTAGTTTATTTTGTTTATTAGAGAAAAAACGTATTAAGACGATTAGTTTTTTTAGAAATTGACAAAATGAACCAGCAAAAAAGAAAATCAGTAAAAACATTAGCATAAATTCAATTTTTTTTTCACTTCTCCAGATGTTTATTGTTATTTTACTTTACAGGTTTTTTTACTACGCAGTATTTTGAACTATTGCATTCTATATACTATACATATTATATAAATATAAATTCTTATTATAGAATACCATATTAATTATTTATTGAATACACAACTAATAATATTAACACAAGTTATATTGAAATTTTAAGAAAAAATCAAGAAGAAATTTGATCAAATTAATCAAAAAATAACTAGGCAGTCAATGGTTGATGAAGCTTCGAACTAATATTGAGAATAAAAGTGGCTTAGTCAAGCATTTAATCTACAAAATTAAAAATTGTAAACGAAACATACTAAGTATAATACCAACTTTTTTATGCAACACAATCTTTTTTTTTTATTTTCATATAAGGAAAAAGTATAATTACATATTTAAACTTAATCGTGTATAAAAATATGATAGTTAGATTTACAATTTGTGATTGAATTTGATGATTGTTGTTAGACCACTGAACGTAACAGTATAACTTTATTATTATTATATAGAGGCTTTTATTAATTAAAAAATTTAATAAATGTAATAAGAAGAATTCAATGTAAAATAAAAAATAAATAATTAGAAAATGTTTTATAACTATAATAGACATTTTTATTTAGATTTTATGATATCATTTTGATGATATTGTCATCAGATTATGACAAAAACAATAGAAAAAAATTATACTTATCTAATATAATAAAAGGTGAACTCACCTCTTAAATGACCTTGACAGTGTTGGCACTTTTCTCTATTTATTTTTTTAAACGTAAATAATAAATAAAATAACCGAATGATTATGCAACACTGAATGCAAGGCGTACTTTGATAAAAGCTTTAAAATGTACACAAAAAAAATCAAGGCGTACTTTATCAATAAAAAAATAAAAGCATTCTTTTCGAAATGACAAAACTCAACGCATAGTTACTAGGCTAGGCCTGCACTATTTTTTCTGTGCAGGCTTTTTTCTAGTGAATAATAATGTTTGAACTATTCTACAATTGCTTTTGTGAATGATTGGAACAAAAAATATAATAAAAACATATCTAATATAATAAAAGGTGAACTCACCTCTTAAATGACCTTGACAGTGTTGGCACTTTTCTCTATTTATTTTTTTAAACGTAAATAATAAATAAAATAACCGAATGATTATGCAACACTGAATGCAAGGCGTACTTTGATAAAAGCTTTAAAATGTACACAAAAAAAATCAAGGCGTACTTTATCAATAAAAAAATAAAAGCATTCTTTTCGAAATGACAAAACTCAACGCATAGTTACTAGGCTAGGCCTGCACTATTTTTTCTGTGCAGGCTTTTTTCTAGTGAATAATAATGTTTGAACTATTCTACAATTGCTTTTGTGAATGATTGGAACAAAAAATATAATAAAAACATATGAATATAAATAATTATGGTAAACTCTTTCAATTTCTTACTAAGTATCACATTAAACCGTGATCTGACTTTGCCACCTATATTTTAGTCACAACATATAGTGAATGAAAAGACATTTGACAGCGACACCCTTGTTTATATTGATACTAACTTTGTTAAGTTACGTTATTGATTGAAATGTAACATCCGAAGCGTGGGGGTTCTCTTTTAAAATTCTAATCGACTGTCATGGTTTAGTCTTTAGTGGTATTGCCATGTTCCTACGGCATTTTCGGTCGTGGGTTTGATTCCCACCTCAGACTGGATTTTGTATCAATTTTTCAATTTGTTTAGTTGAATTAAGTGTTTGTGTTGTTTTTTTAAGACAAATTTAATATAGTTTGCCTGGTAGGTACTTAATATATAGTAGGTTCTCAATATATACTCAACAGTATTTGAGAATCTCTAATGGGACATCACTATAGTCTAATTCAGCTCTCTTTATGCTCATAAAAATGAAACAAATTTATTTTATTAGTTTTTAAAATGTGGTGACTTTTAAAATTCTATTTAATTTTATATCTTTTTTTATTTCTAGTGGAACGAATGGATGCATGTCAGTTGTACAATTACCAGTTGTACAATTTTTTTGTACCAGTTGTACAATCCAAAATACCACTTGTACAATTTAAAATTTAATTGTACATCTGGTTTTTTGGATTGTACAAGTGGTAAAAAGATTCCACTTGTACAATTGACCACTTGTACAGACTAGTGCCAGTTGTACAATCCAGTTGTACATTTTAGACCAGTTGTACAATCTCGATTTTTTCGAATTAACCACTTGTACAATTTTTGACAGTTGTACAATCTTTTTTTTTTTGTAATTTACCACTTGTACAATTTTTGGAAAAGGCACTAGGGCGGCGCAGTGAAATAAGGCCGCGTGGAGGTATAATTTCATGTTTCAAAATGAAATAAGACCTCAATAAAAAATCTTGTGAGGTGAGCACACAGGGCAGGGGGCAGCAGGGCGGGGGGCGGGCGGTTGGTCAGTGGGATTTGTGGCGCCATATTTCATTTATAAAAATGGAATTAGCCCTCCAAAAAAATTTTTTTTTTGTCGCGGTCTTATTTCATTTTTCAAAATGAAATAAGGCAGCGATGATTTTGGTCGCGGTCTTATTTCATTTATCAAAATGAAATAAGGCCGCGAGGACTTTTTTTGCGGTCTAATTTCATTTTTCAAAAAGAAATAAGACCGCAACAAAAAATCCTAGCGGCCTTATTTCCATCCCCCGCTAGGGCACGGTCACCCATTATGCACAACAGCTTTTCCATACATTTTGCTTAGTTTTTCACGGTTATAACTTTACCATAGAGATTGTACAACTGGTTAAAAATTGTACAAGTGGTTAATTTGATAAAAGATAAATTGTACAACTGGTCAAAAATTGTACAAGTGGTTAATTTTATAAAAATAAATATTGTACATCTGGTCAAACATTGTACAAGTGGTTAATTTGAGAAAAAAAGGATTGTACAACTGGTCTAAAATGTACAAGTGGTGATAACTGAATTGTACAAATGGTAAATTTGTCTGTACAACTGGTAAATTGTACAACTGGTCAATTGTGCAACTGGATTATTTTTTACCAGTTGTACAGAGAAAAATACCAGTTGTACAATTTTTTTTCGCCATACAAATTGAAAAATTGTACAACTGGTAATTGTACAAGTGGCACTCACCCGAACGAATAACCAAAATCGTTTTGTTCCTCTCTTAATATGAAAAATGAAATGCGTATGTACCTTAGTATGTTTTGTTGTACCTATACATATTATTTATTAATCTTTTACTGAGGATTAAATTACGATCGAAAGAAAAAATCTTCTGGAAATCTTATTCTCAAATTCTATTTTGATGAAATTTAATTATTATATACCTATATTCATAATTTCATTCGAATATAAAATAATATTTTATTTTGTTTTTTTACTATTTTGCTCCTTCTTCTAATTTTAAAGACTTTCTTAATAAAAATATCAAATGTTCATTTATATCTCCCATTAAATTCAAATTAAAAAAAAAATACTGAAACATGAATAAATCAATAATTAGATTATTAATTCTCTGTTAATTGAATCTTCTACTTAAGATGGTGGTGACTGAAATAATTGATTTTGAAGAATATTACAATACAATTAGTAAAAAAATATGAAATTACTAAGTAAATATGTATATATCGTCGGTCGGCGACGCAAACCTCGTAAGTCTGTTTTTGAAAATTTTACAGGAGACACAAAAAACTGTATTATTCTTATTATTATAATTAGCACAAAATTGCTTAAGATTGGCCAATTTCGAAGCGATATGGATTGAATAAAATCTGTAGCTTCTTACGAAGATTAGTACATTACCTTAGTTTCAAAAATGTGCAAGGTTTGGCCACAAAAGCTCCCCACCTAAATTTTCGTTTTTTTTTTTTTTCGACAATAAAAGTGCGTAAAAAATATTTAGAGAATTTTTATGAATGTAGATCGACGCAGATCAACAAAAAGGGCAGGAAAATGTAAAAAAACACGTTTTGTAAAAAAACAAGACTTACGAGATTTGCGTCGCCGACCGACGATATGTAGGTACATTAAAATAAAAATATTGATTCATTTATCACACAATGTCAATATATGAATACGATGCACAATAGAGCTTTTTATGTTACAATTCCATGTTTGGGAACAAATAAGGACGACTAGATTTTATAGTCGAAGGCATTTTTAGCTCAATGTGAGTCGCCTTTCCGTTCCATTGAAACTAGAAATGCATATATTCAATTTCATTAAAATATAATTTGTGAATATTAATTTCGTAAGTCTTTAACGTTCGATTGTTATTCATATAATAACCCCTCAGCTCAGACTGATCAAAAATTTTCATGAGTTTATGTTTTTTTTGTATTAAATCAAATTAAGTGAATGATCAAAACAAAAAACTACTTTCACTGACAACTATATTGTAGCGCTAACGATATAAAAAAGAATTATACTAACTTTCTTATGCTGTGAAGAGTAACATACATTTCACCATATTTAATGTTAACAGAAGATAAATTTATCAAAATAAATCTTTATAATAAATGTCCATCAGAAGGTTTTTGAAATTCTTTTTAGAGATTATTTACTGCAATTAACATAATCACAAATTAACCTTTTATTTCAACAAAAAAGTTTTTTTATTACAGCTTTTTTATTACTTTATTTTATAACAATAGTTATCGTGCATGTACATAAAGCCTAGTACGCACCTCTTGTGCACTTCAAATTTGTATGGGAATCGTGTTAAAAAACATTGTTTATATTACACTTACATTAACATTTTCGGTACGGAGTTCGTTATGTTAATTTATTATGTTTCACCGTACTTGTAATCGTATATCGCGATTTCCACAAAAAAAGTAAGCCGTTTGTAACCCGTACGTAATTTATATTTTGTTAGGAAAACTTTTTTATTTTTACTGGATTCGGAACAAACTTAAACTATGGTTGGGCTTAACTTTCCTCTACTTTGCAGAAACACTAACATTTTTGAAATCTGGTAAAAAATAAAAAAGTTTTCTTATCAAAATATGGATTACGTACGGTGTGCAAAAAAAGTGCTTTTTTTATGGAAATCGCGATATACTTACTACAATTTTATTCGTCTGAACTACATTTTTTTTTTTGCTTACACAGTTATCAAAATTTAACAAGCCATCAATTAATTAAGGCAAGGCATAATGCGTTGTTTATAGCTACCACAGTAAAGTAATTTTTGGAGGAATGTTCCGGAGACCTATTCACAGCTAATTTTTTCTGAAAGTAAAAAATCAACTGCTAAAAATATAAAAAAAAAAAATTTCACAGGAAAAGGTATCTGAAAAAAAAAAATTCAGATAGGAAGGAAACGTAATGAAAAAGAAACAAAAGAATAATTTTGTGAAGTAATGAAATTTTTCAGATAGCAAAAAAAAATAAATTAAATTTTCTTAATTATTTGAAAATATTTAAAAAAAATTCTTTTTACGAAAAATAGATAAAATTAATATCTTCATTTTCAGTAAATTTGCTTAAATATAAATAGAATAATAACATAGAAAAACGGTTTTTACGGTACCATTTTTTCAGATAGGTAAATTACGAGGTAAATTAGCTATAAACAAGGCATAAAGATGAAAATAAAAACGACATAAACCTTCTCTATTGTATACATTATTGTCAAAGAGATAATGGCGGGTCCCTGTAAGTTTATGCTTTTGAAATGACGTCATAATTTTCAATTATCATTCCAAAGAATTCTAAGATTCAACATAAGAAATTGTTTATTGTAAGTAATTGTTGCAATGAACTTTTAAACACACCTTTAGATATATATTTTTATTTCATGCATCAAATCATATGTTAATGAATGACGTAATCCCACTATATTGCAATAATACAGAACAGAGCAATGCAACCATAAAAATTAGCTACCTTAATCGATTTTATTTTAATTATGCATAAAATCGTTAACTAAAATATTTTCTTACAATAAATTCAAGTACTAAGGTATTTTGTTTTTTTTTTTAATTTCAAACATAAAACCTGAAGTGAAGTTTAAATAAGTTCATTTAAAAATCATGATTTTTGTTGCTCACGTTCAAGGATATAGAATTTGTCCCTTTAAGAGCCCTCACTGTGTAAAATTGGTCTTCGTTTTGCTTTGATTGTAGGGTTAATACAATCTGACTGGAGTAATTTTTTGATATGTTAGAGAGTATATAACTGGCTCCAGGATGAGTGAACCGAATTTTTAAAAGTTTGAGTTTTTTTGTGAAGCAAAGGAAACAGATAATAATCAAAAATCTTTAACATTTTGGTGGTTTTTCAACAGTATATAAGTTTTTTTAAATTTCAAATTTTTTTTATTTAGATAAACTCTTCTTACAACTTTTTTGTGTTTATTAAAAAAAAAAACAAATTTCTAATTCCATTTTTCTGTTTTTTTTTATTCATAAATTCTGTTTATTTTTATTATTCGATCGTAAGTATACAATGAATTTAATTTCTAAATCAATATTATTTTCTTTTGTCATAGAACGGCGAGAAATGAATGCTCTGTAGTGTACACAATATAAAAAAAAATATGTTTAAAATGTATATTAGTAATAAGGAAAATAATAAGAAATTATATGAAATAAATGAAATACTTACTTATAACGTAAATGTTGAAAATAATGAATTTATTATTATTAATTATTATTATATTTAATTGTATTTACAAAAAAAGTTTTGATTATTCAAATTTTAAAGCAAAAAATTTCATTTTCAGTTTATGTTACAACTACAAAAATAATTAAGTGTACCTATCTGTATCTATATAATTTTAACTATTCCTTGACTGGGAAAATAAAATAGCCTTGAATAGGAGTATTTTTTGTTTTTTTCTTCTTATTTGAAAGATAAAAAACAACTATAGTAATTTTTTTTTTAAATCTTACTTTAAGTAGGCATAGTTTTTACTATTTTTATGATGTAGGTACCTACAAAGTTTTTATTTATAAAATATACATAAACAACATACTTACATTGCACAATGACCTATTTTTATTAATTTAAAAATATAAAATTTAAATATTGTACATAAATTAAAAAAAAAAAATATATATATATATATATATATATATATATATATATATATAATATATATTATGTATAATGCACTTAAATTTATATAAAATTAAAGTTGAGAAAAAATGCCAAACCTAATCAGAACAAAATTTTTGTGAAGAATCAATGTGTGCATGCATTCATTTAGAACTTTTATTTACTTTTTACACTCTTAAAATTTTTGTACATATAACATATAACTAATAAGTAGGTAAGCACATAAATTTTCTAAATTTTTAGAGAATACGTAATATACACTCAAATAAAAATTGTGATACTTAATTGAAAAATAGTTTGCTTGTTATCTTATCTGTTATTGACATGTACAACAGCACTCTCAGAATGTCTGGACTGATTATTACAAGTTGTATAAAATGTAGATTTATTTTTTGCACTTTTTATTGACTTCAAAAAATATTTTTTTTTTTTTCTCATCAAATAAATATATATGGTACTGATAAAAATATAATCAATAAATTTGAGAAATTTTATTATTTTCAATCAAAATATGTAATGTACACTGTGTAAATATGAAGATATGTACTTACATTTCGTGGGTATTAAACGAAAATAGAAACAACAAATTAGTCAATATATAAAAACACAACCCAAAAAAACAAAGTTTTTAATAAACATCCTTCATATGGAATCTTTTAACGATTTTGCTACAATACATTGTTACCGACTACGAGACGATGTGTAAAATTTCATTCCGATCGGATGACGGGTTTTTTTTTTAAGGAATTTAAATTTTTAAGAGAAAAAGAAAGCGAGACCGTGAAAATAGTACTGTTTCAACAACAAATTAAAACCATTAAAAGATCCCATATAAATGATTTATATTAAAACAAATTTTCACTTCTTAAATTTCGGAACAATCAATTAATCAATGCGATCATGTTAATATGTAAAGGAATTAAAAAAAAAAAGAATTATAAGTACTTATCATAGGTTTTCCATTTTGATATAAGGGTTTAAAATACTTGGAATAACTTAAGTAAAAAAAAAATTTTTCTAACTCATTTTAATATTAAAATGTAATTACTTTTCTATTTTACAAAATATTTCAAAATTAGACTCAGAGTTGTATTTTTAGATTTAGACTTTTGTTGTAGAAGCAATTATTACATATATTCTGTTAAAAAAACTTCATAATATTTAAAAGTTATTACAATTTTTTATTAAATCGCATTATTAATTTTAATTGTTTGACTAGATCAGGTTAGGTTAGGTTAGGTTGTAGCGGGTCGGAAATACCAAGATCTCTTTGCACCTAGGTAATTTACCCGTTGTACTGCCCTACCCGATGGGCCTATAATTCCCCATCGAGCCAACTCACCCCTTTCACAAACCTAATTAAGTCCCTTGGCTTATGTCTTTGCAGGTTCTCAAGGTCCTGCAAAAAATAATCCCCCAACATCCTTGCTCTCCTAGTCCGAATCGTTGGACACTGGCAGAGCACGTGAGGTGTAGTTTCGGGTTCTTCTCCACAACCCCTGCATATTCCCGTATCGGCCCTCCCTATTCGGAACTCGTGGTTCCTGAAGAAGTGCCCTGTACATATACCAGTGAAAAGTCGCAGATTATTTCTATCAAGGTTTAAAATCTGTTTAGACTTTTCTCTGTCCAAATTTCCCCAAACTTTTTTGGTGGTTTTGTTTCCTTCCGTTTGCCGCCAGATTTCTCTATCCTCTCAGCCCTCACTGTCTATTCTGGATTTTACTCCCGAGGAGCCCCTCAAAGATTGTACTCATTCCAGAGTGCCCCCGTTTCCAAACCTCGCAAGACTGTCGGCTCTCATATTTCCCTCGGCCTTTAATCCATATTATGGCCACTCGATTTTCAAGACATATATCTTAAAGTTCCCTCAGACATTCCACAACTGTCCTAGACCTTACCTCTGTTTTGGTAAGAGTGCTAAGGGCATTCTTGCTGTCTGAGTAAATCCTGATCTCTCTTCCTTTTATCTCCTTGTCTTTCAATATCCCAGCTGCCGTCATTATGGCCATAGTCTCGGTTTGAACAACCGTGCGCAGCCATCAATGTCGGCAGTATACGATATGTCAAGTTCCTGGCAGTAAACCCCCAGTCCACAGTGTCCCTCTCTCTTGGACCCGTCTGTAAATATTTCTAGGGTTCCCTCTGAGATCTCTTGTCGCGTTTGGTTCACCACAACCCTGAATAGTTTATTCCCGTTGAGTGTTCCTGCGATCTTATCCCAAGGGATTTCCGCAAATAGCTCATTTCTTATGCCCTCGGAGAAGTCTCCCACCCTTTCATGCGGTGTGAGATTTTCCCCTGCCATCCATTGCCCTATCATGCATAGCCTTGCTATCGTATTCATAGCTTCTATCTGTACATGTAGAGTCAATGGTCTCAATTCTAGAATTGTCTCAAGCGATCTGGTCGCCGTCGATCTTGCCTCTCCGGTTTTTTCCAGACAGACTGATCTCTGAATTTGGTCCAAAAGTTTAGTCACTTTCTTTTTCTTTGTGGCTGGCCACCATACCAATGCCCCATACGCGACCATGGGTCTGATGACACAGGTATAGATCCAGTTCACAATCTTCGGGGAAAGACCCTAGGTCCTACCAATGGCCGTTCTACAGGCCCAGTAGGTCCTCAAGGCTTTCCCTTTTTTCCCCGCGTTGACTAAGTAACTAAAATCATTTTTATAAGAGTGTAGATACATTAAATCATAAAGGAAGTATAAATAGAGGAACTAGTCTCATACAAAAAATTCGAATAAAAAAAGTTTAACAAAATTAGATCAAACCCCCAAGCTTTTATTTTTGTTTAGAATATATCGCTATAACGAGAGAGCTTTATAGCTTTTAAAATATTTTTTTTATAAAGCTTTTAAAAATAAACAAAATATTTCCTTTATTATAATTGTATTTTAATGTTTACTAGTATTTGTTCTCTATAGAAAAAAAAAATTGGGTTAGAATGTAAATAAAAAAAATATATTTGAAAGCATTAATAAATTCATTTTATTTCATGTTTATTTACATATCGTCGGTCTCGTGCATAAATCACGAAACTGTAATTTTGGCCGTTTTGACCTAATATTGTAGAACAATCATAAAAAACTAAAATTTTAATATGTTCAAAGTTAGAAGTTGAAAGCTGTCATAAATTATATATACGCAATGACTATTTCTATTTTCCCGAAAGTATCAAAACGCACTAAAAAAAAGAAATTTAAATCCAATTTTCTCAAAACTATGTTTTTGCAGTTCAGTGATTTTTGCATGAGACCGACGATGTTAACATTATTTTATATCATTGGAATAATGATTTTTTTGTTTTTTATTTTGGTTTGAAAGTTTACTTTAACTTTGTAATAATATCCCTTTTAAAAATTTTGAGCCTTTTATTATTAAAAGTGTTAATAACAACTCCAAAAATTTAAATCTATGTTCATAACATTCGTCTGTTTCGGTGAACCAGAAATCATATTTTTTTGATAATTTTATTGCGTCCAAACTGCATTGCATACAGTTTGTTAAAATTATTTTTTTTATAAAAATGTTGAGCAAAATATTTATCAAAAATTTTTATGTGAAATCTGGTAATTTCAAACAGATCAAATAAAATATTTCCAAATCATTGTCATAATTTTTGTGATATAAAAATTGTTCTGATTTCAATTCAAGGACATCATTAGTTTTTTTTTATATTGTTTTTATGATTGGGGTCGATAGAAGATAGCTTGTTTAGCCGACTACTTTTTATGGAGCTCTAACTTCATGAATTAATAAAATATTTAAGTGAAGGTCGCGCGTTCAAAAAAGTCCGTTTACATACTTATAATAAATAAAATAAATGAATAAATATTTACTTTATTTTATTCAAATTATTTTTACTTATTTTAATTCCGTATCCAAATTGATAAATTTCCAATAATAATAAATATTCCGATATAATTTTCTTAATGTCCTTATATTTCAAAATTGAAATAGTTAAAACAAAGTTCATGCAAAATATTTTAATATATACATGTAAGTACCATTAAATGCAAAACAAATTAATTTTAAAGAATTAACTAATTAAACGTAAATTCACGATAAAATTAAAACAAGTCTCCCACTATCGTTTAACAATATTTTATCCAAAGGAGATAAAATATTATGAGATATTATCTCTTTATTAATGTAAAAATTAAATTGCGATATATATAAATATATTTATTGATTTGAAATAACTTATGATTAGGATTTTATAAATTTCAATAAAGACGAAGATGCTAGTTTTAAAAAAAAAAAATCATAAATGTAATAAATTGATATTAGCACATCACAACAATACATAATTTAGACACATATTTTTTCATTCATTCATTAGTTATGATTTTTCGCACAACTACATTCGAATTTTAGAAGTTTGTTGTAATAAAACTAAACATCCTCAAAATAGAAAAAAAATTAATGAGTATTAGAGAAAATAGAAAAGCTTTTTTGTTTATACATATGTTTTGGGGGTCTGAAAAAATAGGAAAAAAAATAAAAACGATATTTTAAAAAGTTGTTAGACATAGTTACTCTATATTATACTTCCTTTATGATTAAATGTATGCACATTCAAATGACTCGAATAATATAAAGTTCTCAAAAAAAAAAAATGAATAAATTATTATTGTAAGTACTTATAATTGAAGTTTATTGTTGGTAAAATCTAATTATCGTTGGATATTGACTTTATGATGTTTTTTTTGTTTGTAAAAGAAAAATAATAGATTCTTTTATTTGTATGATGTTAAATGTACTTTAAATACATAAATATGTTTAGCTTAAAATATAATAAAAAATATATTTATTTACGTATCTCAAGCTCGGTAAATTTAAGTCGTTTAAAAATAAATATTGTCGAAGACATTCATTGTAACGGGGTCTTTATTATTGATAGTATTTATTTTGATATTATTGTTCTTCATTTTATGTATTTTAATGATAATGAGTTTTTTGGTTTACAAACCATGTAAACATACAATTCACGTACAATCATAATGTGCCCGTGGGCATTATCAATTGTCATTGCAAATGCTATGGAAAATTGCAAAAAATTGTACTACCGAATCAGAGAAAAATTATCACAATCCTAAAATAAAAATTAATTACACTTAATTAACTTTTTTATGAAAATAAAATTTTCAAGCATTTTGTCTTTCGGGGATTTTAGCTTTTGGGGTTTTTGTCAGGGTTGGCATTTTGTCCACTTTTTTTTATTTTGTCCGGGGCACTGGAAGAAAATGAAAAAAATGGAAGAAATGGACAAAGAGGACAAAAATCGATAAAATGGGCTTATTACAAATAACAACTCATTTCTTGCATTCTTACGCACGCATAGTTTTCTTTTCATTTCCACAGGCGTTATTCAGCAGTGTCTATTGCTGTGTAGTTTAAGTATAATTTTTATTCCGTGAATTCCCCACAAGAATTTTTTAATTTTTCCATTTTTTTTATTTTTTCCGGGGGGTTTTTTCCACCCTGGACAGTGGATGCCAACCCTGGTTTTTGTACAATTTGATTTTGGCTTCCAAGATTTCATCTTCCGGTATTATGGATCCGGGATTTCATTTTCCGGTTAAAATTTTTGTTTTGAGCACTTAAGATTTTCATTGTTAAGAAAATGTTGTACTTATATACAAGTATTTGTTAGTACATGTATGATGTACGATTACGTTTTTTTTTTGTTATATTGTACATATAATATAAGAAAAAATAAAGAAAAAATAGTAAAAAAAATTATTTTCTTTAATAAATAAATTTAAAATTTATCTTCACAATTACTTTTCATTGCAGTTGAGTTTATTCGAATACAGGAATTGAGCATACTGCATGATATGAATTTAATATGTGGGTACATTGTAAGATTGTTTTTTATTCTAGTTAAGTATACTTGCATAATATTATATACGTATGTCTATGTATATAAGAGTAAGTATTTCAGTACTTTTTTTTTTTAAACCACATAAAAATTTATAGTGTCAATAAATTGCTTTTGATTTTCTTCTTTTGTTTTCAGATTGAAATTTAATTAAAATTCTATAAATTTCAATTCAGAATACAATAAACTTCAATATTTGATCATGATAAATAAAGGCAGCAGAAACATAAACATTAAAAGAATTAATAACTAAGTACGCGTAAATACAAAATTATTTTGTTTACGTTATTTAAAAACAAAAGAAATTTTAAATTTAACCAATATACTTGCATGTTGTATCTGAAAGTTTCGAGTAGAATATAGAAATAGAATTTTTATTATTATTATTTTTATTACTTATTATTGTACCTTTTTTTTGTTTCTCACTTACTAACTACAATTATTAATGTATAAAATAATAAAAGAATTTGTCTTAAGTTTTAATACATATTTATAAAAATGTAGTCAATGCCCCTTTGATTTTTGACGTTTTTATATTAACAACTAACATTTTTTTAATTTAAAAGGAAAATGTAACACATCTTTTTATTTATAAAACCAATTATTTTAGATTTTCACAAATGAGACTGCAATATTTTAAAATGTCTAATAAAAGAATTTGCTAAGACGCTAAAAGTTATGAGCTTGGTACAGAAGGCTTGATGCGTTAAAAAAAATAAACTATTTTTAATACTTTTTTTTCCTAGTATATTACATTAACGCAGCGGTCGGCAAACTATGACCCGTGGGTCACGGGGTGACCCAAAGCATCATTTCATGTTACCCGCTTCGAAATTTTGAAGTGGTTCCCAAATCAATGAATATAGTTTTTGCTTACAACAATTGCATATAAAAATTTTTTGTTTACAACAATTGTATATAAAATAGAAAGTTTTCCCAGCAAGTGTTTTTGTAAGCCTTAGATAATAAATAAATTAACTTTTAATTTAACTATTTTTTTTTAAATTGCTTTCATATGAAATTGCCACTGACCCACTATAAGTTTAAAAAAATCTCATCTTAGGCGAATTTTACCCACGACCAAAAAAGTTTGCCGACCGCTGCATTAACGTGTACAATTGCGTATCACTCTTTTATAAAGCCTTTATTATGCTTTCCTTTTTCTAAAAAACGTATACATTTTTTAATTTTTCAATTACTTATGAACTTGGCTTTTTAACATTACTTCAAATCATCTTGATTCGAAAAAAAAAATAGTACATACCTATATACTATACAGCCTTAATTATATATTTAAATGAAAAATAATTTCTTTACACTAATGGAATGTACAGTACACTTGCACCCACAATATAATGTAAAAAAATATTTAAAAAACGCATATTATTATTTAAAAACAAAATATTTTCATAGCAAGGCCGAATGAAGAAAAAGTCGTTGGCATTTATGCAATATCTTAGTTTTTGTATTCTTCTTATTTTCTTTTAATTTTAATCCATTTTGATTTTAGATCGTCTTTTTTTCGCGAAATACCTACTAACACTACATATATAATATATAATATATAACAAAACAAAACACAATATATTATCGCGTAATATTTATTTTATTTTTGCTTTTTATTTATTTGAAAACAATATTTTTTAGTAAGTATGTTCATACTACTTATGTTTTTCTTCAATTTTTTATTTTATTATTTCTATAGATATAAGTAGTAGAAGCTTTTTTTGTATATATAAATACTTTAATAAAAAAAAACACTTTTAGAGTTTCATATGCACAAGCCATAAATGCAAAGAATACTTTTTTCCCACACTAAACAAAAATGAACAGCATAAAAAGAAAAACAAATTTTATAAAGCAATTTCAAAATGAGTAAGTATTTTTTAAATATTCAACCGAATACGTATGTATTTAGCTCACTAATTTATAAATGAAAATAGTTTAATTAATTGACATTAACGTTTTGTTTTCTAATTATAATCATAAGTACGATATTAAACATTTGTTTTACTATCGTAAAATTTCGTTTATATAAAGTAAATCCCAGCGGGGGGGTAATATTAATATAAAATCGCGTTAGACTAGTTACAGTAAGTAACTAATAAATTGGGATCGGTGTGAAGTTAGCAACGAAAGTTATCCACGATTTTCTAGCAACATGTTACGCAACATGTTGCTATCAGCAACGATTTCTATCCACGAATTTTTGAAAAAAATACTTATTGGAAAGTCATGGTCATCCACGATTTTTTAGCAACATGTTGCGCGACATTTTAAGTTGGCAATGAATTATTAAATTACCAACCACGAATATTTAAAATTTTTTAAAGAGTGTTTTGAAAAGTCAGCCACGAATTTTGTATTGAAATTTTTTACACTAGCAACGAATTTTTTTTTACAAGAATTTTGAAAGCTAGCAACGAATTTTTTTAAAGAGTATTTCTGAAAGTCAGCCACGATTTTTATATCGAAATTTTTTACACTAGCAACGAATTTTATTTTTACAAGAATTTTGAGAGCTAGCAACGAATTTTTTTAAAGAGTATTTCTGAAAGTCAGCCACGATTTTTATATCGAAATTTTTTACACTAGCAACGAATTTTATTTTTACAAGAATTTTGAGAGCTAGCAACGAATTTTTTTAAAGAGTATTTCTGAAAGTCAGCCACGATTTTTATATCGAAATTTTTTACACTAGCAACGAATTTTTTTTTACAAGAATTTTGAAAGCTAGCAACGAATTTTTTTAAAGAATATTTCTGAAAGTCAGCCACGATTTTTATATCGAAATTTTTTACACTAGCAACGAATTTTATTTTTACAAGAATTTTGAGAGCTAGCAACGAATTTTTTTAAAGAGTATTTCTGAAAGTCAGCCACGATTTTTATATCGAAATTTTTTACACTAGCAACGAATTTTATTTTTACAAGAATTTTGAGAGCTAGCAACGAATTTTTTTAAAGAGTATTTCTGAAAGTCAGCCACGATTTTTATATCGAAATTTTTTACACTAGCAACGAATTTTTTTTTACAAGAATTTTGAAAGCTAGCAACGAATTTTTTTAAAGAATATTTCTGAAAGTCAGCCACGATTTTTATATCGAAATTTTTTACACTAGCAACGAATTTTATTTTTACAAGAATTTTGAGAGCTAGCAACGAATTTTTTTAAAGAATATTTCTGAAAGTCAGCCACGATTTTTATATCGAAATTTTTTACACTAGCAACAAATTTAAAATTTTTATTTTTTGAAACTTTTTTATTTTTATCTCAGCCAATGTTTTTGTACACAAGAATCTCTAAAAATTATTGAGGTAACTCTCATTTGTCTTGAATTTTAGTTCTGAAAACAAGAAATAATCAAAAAACTCGAATAGATTTAAAAGCTTATTTCCCAACACACTGTGAAGTGTTATTATTGGGAAATATGCCTATATAATTGACATTAATTAAAACTGAAATTAAAAAAATTTTCTTATTATTTCAGTTTTAATTAATATCAATTATATAGGCATATTTCCCAATAATAACAATCCATAGTGTGTTGGGAAATAAGCTTTTAAATCGATTCTAGTTTTATTGATTATTATTTGTTTTCAGAACTAAAATTCAAGACAAATGAGAGTTACCTCAATAATTTTTAGAGATTCTTGTGTACAAAAACATTGGCTGAGATAAAAATAAAAAAGTTTCAAAAAATAAAAATTTTAAATTTGTTGCTAGTGTAAAAAATTTCGATATAAAAATCGTGGCTGACTTTCAGAAATATTCTTTAAAAAAATTCGTTGCTAGCTCTCAAAATTCTTGTAAAAATAAAATTCGTTGCTAGTGTAAAAAATTTCGATATAAAAATCGTGGCTGACTTTCAGAAATACTCTTTAAAAAAATTCGTTGCTAGCTCTCAAAATTCTTGTAAAAAAAAATTCGTTGCTAGTGTAAAAAATTTCGATATAAAAATCGTGGCTGACTTTGAAAAACACTCTTTAAAAAATTTTAAATATTCGTGGTTGGTAATTTAAAAATTCATTGCCAACTTAAAAATGTCGTGGAACATGTTGCTAAAAAATCGTGGATGAGCATGATTTTCCAATAAGTATTTTTTTCAATAATTCGTGGATAGAAATCGTTGCTGATAGCAACATGTTGCGGAACATGTCGCTAGAAAATCGTGGATAACTTTCGTTGCTAACTTCACATCCCTTAAATTGGGCATATTTACTTAGATCAGGAACATGTATTTATTGCGCTATTAAGTATTGCATCAAATTCAAATCATTTTAAATTCCATAAAAAATAAATCATTTTAAATCCCAAAAAGAAAAAAAGATGTTACATTTGATACTAAAGGTTCAATATACATACATAATATTTGGTGGGTTATTTGAAATACTTACATGTTAAATGTTTGAGAAATCTCTTGACATGTTATTGGATGTATTAGTACCAAACAAAAAATAGTATCTGACGCGGTATCTCGTACTTTATTACCTCTCTTTTTTTTTAATTTAAGCCTGAACGATTTTGTATTTTGGATTTTTAATATTTTTTTCTTCAAACTAAGTGACAATCAATGCCAATAAAATAAGAAGAACAACATCAGCCGAACATAACTGTCAATGGAAAAATTTAAAGCTAATTTTAATTCAACAATGTTATTTTGTGCAATAACTAACTTTTTCTTAAGCCAGCAGAGAATTTCAAAAAAACAAGCAAGCACCAAATTTTTAATTATGACTTTTAATTGCTCGTCGTAATTAGCTCTTTGTATTGTCTTGTTATTTTGTGCAACATTTAACACTTGCTCCGCCAACTTTTACCAACAGAACATATCGGTTATTTTAAAAAGAAATCAAACACCAAATTTACTTTAAAATTTTCCATTAGCAGTTATCAATATTAGTAATGCTTACTACCGATAACTATTTATAAATAAGTGTACTATTTTTCTTAAAACTTAATACATATTTAGTTTAGTATTTATTAGCTAATTTATTTTATGAACCGATTATTTGACATTTGCATATTTTTAGATTAACAGTAAAATTTACTTAATTATAATATAATTTCTAATAAACTCAATAATTTTTTTGGTACGTTACACAGATACAACAGTATGCATGTATGGAAAAATATTATTTAGTAAGTTTAATATTATGTACATTTTGTTCATCCTACATAAATGTTTTGTTTTTATTATCGAAATGAAAACAAATAAAATGATAATGTAAACAAAAAACAAATTAAATACTTTAAGTAAATATATAATATAAACACGTACAATTCATTATGTTGAATCAAGAATTAATATAATAATATACTTATATGTAAAATTTAACTACGTAACTTTATTTATTGGGGGAAGTGACTTAATTCGAAATGCTTATGATAATAATTTTTAGATTAAACTTTTTCATTAATTTAAAAGTAATATTAAGGAAGTAAAAACAATACAGACATTGAAAAAAATAAATTAACTATTTCAATTAACATTTATGAAACATACTTACTTGTTTCTTTATATAGTATACCTACAACTTATAAGTAAGAATATGATCGATACATAATTAGTGCAATGAATGACATTTAATTCTATATATTTATTTATTTTCTAAGAATAATATTTATTGTCTAAGAATAACATAAAAAAAAATACAAATTTTTGATAATAAATTTCGAATTAATATTTTTGAAGTTTTCATGGATAATTACCAAAATTTTAAGGTAATTTTAGTTTTCAGAGAGCAGCACATTATCCTTCTTTAAGGACAAGATCATCTTTTTTTTTGAATTTTTAATTATTTTTATTTCAGAAAAATGTAGTTTGGAAATGTCAAATTTAACAAAGGCCATTTTTCTTTGTTTAAATTAACATTGTGTTATTTCGTCGAAAAATTAACATTTCGAATTGCGTACTAACCTAAGATTTAATAGGTGGCGTTCAAACTTACTATACTTACATAGTAGAAATAAAACACGAAAAATACATATGATACTTACTTAAGTGCATATACTTAAGTAACTATTCGGATGAAATTTAAATTGATGTAGATACTTATATATACTTTATACACTTATGTAAAATTATTTAACCCTTTTCAGGAATTATAATTGAATAATAATGATGAATGAAATTAAATAATAATAATAAAAAAAAAATACTTACTTACATAAAATAAAATATTCACTATTAATTTAAAAAAAAAAACAATATTTTTCCTCTTTTTTCATTAAAAATAAAAATAAAACAAGTTTCCTAAAATATTTCATTAAGAAAACCAGTCTACAAGTCCATCGACTTTATCTATCTATCAAAACATAATGTATACATGTATACTTACTTATAAAAAAATATATAAAAATTTTTCATGTTTTTAAAATCAAAGCAAACACAACTATAAGATTCTCAGCTGATTTTTTGTTTTGTTTATAATTTAAACGTATCTATGTATCTAAGTGTTGTATATACCCAAAGCAATAAAAATAACAATAATATTTTTTTAAAAGTAAGTTTGTTAGGCTCTGTACGAAATAAAAACAATTTTTTTTATGGAGATTTTCAATGATTCTATTTGATCTCATCATGAATAGCACTGGTCTTTTCCCTTTTGGGCGAAATTCAATGGGATTATTATTGAAAATACTCACTTATATAAAAAAAAATGAAATATTAAAAACTTGTTGTATTAAACATGCTCTAGAGATGCAGATAAACTCCTTTGTGTGCAAAAATACAATAAAGGAAATGGAATTTAATAGTTTGTTATTTTTAATGTAGCAAAAAAAAAAAACACAACATATTTTCCCTGAAAAATGAATCTTTAGCATTATTTTTGTGTGTACACATAAAAGATAATAGATTCACATTAAAATTTAAAAAAAAGTTTCAGATTTGAAAAATCTCGAAGTTTAAGTACAACAAATTAAATTAAAAAAAGTTCTGACATTAGTAGGTAAGAATTGATCTGGACTGATTTGAGCGATTCAAACCGTTATTATTGAATTTCGAAATTATGTTGGGATTATGTTCAAAAAAAAAAAACTTGCGAAATACGACAAGAAAATGACTGAACAGATTGTTACTGCAGTCTGTACGTAACACTGGGCAGTTGGCAAAATGTTCCAGGACTAGGCGTCCCGTTTAATCAGTCGTGGTGCAGTTTGGATATCGAGGAGGAGAAAGAAACATTAGTTCGCAAGATCTAGAAACAGCACATTAGGTAACAAATTCCTTTATTGCAGCGACAAAATTCATTTTCAAATGGCATCACTATAAAATTTCTGCGGCGTGTCTAAAAAAAAAGTTCAAAAAGCACACTTTTGGTAAATTAATTTCTTCACAAAATTCAAGACAAAAAGACGTAAAAAGGGTTTATTTAAATAAGAAAAATACAAAACTAGAGAAAACTGGAAAAATGTTTAGCAAAAAAAATTTAAATAGTCGTTCCTAATTATCTCGCCATCACTGTTTAAACTAATAGTAAATAGTACTTAAGTAAAATAAATACGTAGGTACCGAAGAAAAAAGAAACCCACTTGCGGCATGTAAATAAGTGTAACCAAGTCTTCCAAAAAAAATAAAGGCGAAATGGAGTTTGGAAGGGTGCGAAATCAAAGAGAAATAATAATCGCACAAAAGAAGAAATAAAAAGATATGTCAGAACTCAGAACATATGCCTCGTCTAGCGAACAACTTTAATAATTATTATGATCCATTAGAATACAAGAAGGCTATTGCAATAATAATAAAAATTATTTTTTCTTAAAAAAAAATTGTTTCTAGTTTCATTTATTTGTATTCATTTACTTTACTTCATTCTGTTTCTGTTCGTGGTTTCTGTTCGAATTAATGAAATAGCCCTTTAGTTTCTTGAATCAATTTTGTAATTTAATGAATATAATATTAATTACATTCTTGATTTTTCAAACGTTTAGAGTTATAATTTGACAAATTAAAAATGGAACTTGTGTCTAATGGAATTGTTCCCTAGTGGAATTATTCTAGTCCAGGTGGAATTGTTCCAGTAATGTTGTGTCAAGTGGAATTGTGTCCAGTGAAATTGTTCTAGTGGAATGGGCGTAAATCATCCAAATAAATTAATATTAAGTACCTATGTATATACAAAAATTATTTTATTTATTGATTTATTATTTTCGTTTTTGGAAAAAATAAAAAAAAGACCGATATTTGTAGATAGAAAAGTACCTGCATAAGTCTTATAGTAGTTTACATATGTAAGTATTTATTTATACATTGTATACTTATAATCAGAAAATAATTCACATCTTTATTATTAACTTTAGAAATACTTAATTTTTTTTTTAAATACATACTGCTAGCAGTAGATAAATAAGAAAAAAATTATAAATAATCCAAGCCTCAACCAGGGTTTAAACCGGTTTAAACTATACTTCAACTATAAGGAGCTTTAATTACGTATTTAACTGTGTTTTTATTTTCCGAGTTCAATTTTTTTTTTGTTGCTCTACCAAAAGTGCACAAAAGAGTGATTTTTTGTACAATTTCAATATCTTTCAAAAACTTAATAAATTTGGATTATAATTTTATTAAGAATTCTTGAGACAAAAATTTCATCTGTTTAGCAGCAGGAAAAATTATCAACTTTTTTTTTTGTTATTGTTGTGACAGAAACAGAACATAGAAGAACGAAGAAATTTATTTTTGTGCATTCTATTCTTTTCAACTTCCAATATAAAATCGACAAAAATTTTACATATGGAAGGATGATTTTTCACAGGCATTTGTGATGCGCATGATTTTTAGCTAAAAATTGGAAAAAAAAATAATAAATAAATAATAATAATAATAATAATAATCTTTAAATGGATACTGCTGAATCATAACAACAACAACAAAAAAAAGTGTACATACTTAGGTAGGTATATATTTATATACTTATATATATTTTTTTTTCGAAATTATAATTATCATATGGAAATAAAAATTTATTTGTTTATGTTTTATAACGAAAAATGTATTAATTTCTTTTCTGGAATTTTTGTTTTATTTTTATATTTTTAGTATCCTTTGTCCTTCAATCAAATTTCAGAGACATGTCAATAAATTTATATCGGAATAAAAAAAAAAAAGAAATAAATTATATGGAAATTATGAATACAATTTTTTTCTTAAATGTATTTTGATAAAAAAAAAAATTAAAAAATTCCTACTGCAATGTGACTCCGAAATTATTATCATAAATTCTGTATTCCAAAATAAATTATAAAATAACAAATCAATAAGACTCGACTCAAGGTTGTATAACCAAAAAATCGTTCTTAGCGGTTCATAGCTAATTCTTCATTTAGAACAATGGAAATTATGACATATTTTTATAAGTCCTAAATTTTGTATTTGTTTTTCATTGTTAAGAACTTATCACCTTTACCTATTAAGCTTCAATTTAGTTTTTTTTTTATGAGCGTTAAAATAATATTGAGAATAATATAGATTAACTTGAAATACTTAATGAGTATATACCTATACTTACTTACTAACTAATCATTTCTTAAAGTAAATGAACTGAATATAACTACTAAGTTAGTATATCGATATTTGAAAAATAAGTAGTTATTTATTCGAGAACCTCATTAACTATGGTTATCCATGATTACATTCGTTTAAGGTACCTAATCAGGTATTTCAAATTAGATTCTTTTGTTTAACCTTTTTCTTTTTATTTTTCCAAAACAAAGAAAATTTTCCTCGAGAACGGAGTAACTACCTATAGGTATGCCACCTAGATTTATTTGGTGTAACTTTTTCTGTAGTTGCGGTTTTAAAAAAAAATTCTTATTAGGTGACTATACCACTAATAATTTAATTACCTAGGTAAGTACTTATTCATTTTTCATTATTAAAAAACTAATCAACATGTTTGTACCTACCTACATAGGTACATAATCCGGCCTAAGTAGGAAAGTACCTATACCTACATCCCTATTGATATAAAATAAATGTATTTGCACATGTAATTAAGTAGGTATACCTATCTAAGTATATAAATAGGAAGCATTGTTAAAATAAATGATTTTTTTATGAAAAAAAATGCAACAAAAATGAAATTTAAGAACGCCGGAAATTGTTAAGAAGTGGCACTTTATTAATCTTATTTTTCTTTTTTATTAATTTTTTTCAATCAAGCAATAAGGTGTTTCAATAATAATAAAAGTGAGAAAATAATCAAATTTAATGCAACACATTAAGGAGATTATTTCTAACTTTATTCTGCCATCTGCCGAGACGTCTCCATATTAAATCTCGATTTCTGTAGTAGAAATAAATTAATTGAGAATCTAGGCAACCTTATTCCATCGTTAAAAGACAATAATGCTTCCGAAAAAATGGAGAGAATTTATACACTTGTAATACATATGTAGCAAGGTAGGTTGGTGTAGATAGATGTACCTACCTACCTGAAAGCGCAAGAATCAAGTCTACACCTAATTCAACGAAGCAATTGTTTCGTTAATTCTTACCTTTTGACCATTTTACTGATCGGAGGTGAACTTGGAATATCCTGTAAAGATCCAATGATGTCTGCCTTTATAATATCCAGTTTAATTGATTTTGAAATTAAGTTTTCCACCGAAATAAAAACTAATCTAGGTAGGACTAATCCTATTTTATTTTAAATTCGTAAAATTCCGTTCGAATTCTCCTTCTCTACCGTTTTTTCGATTTTATTTTATTTTTTTTTTACTAATGAATTTATAATATTTAGGTAGTTGGGTTTTTGGGTATATACCTAGGTATTTAAAAATTTTATTTTAAGTTTTTTTCATTTAAATAAAACTGCGGGCAAGAAAATAATAAATTTTTTTTTTAGCTTTAAATAAATTTTTATTTTTTTTTATTCTTCTTATGGAAAATTGCTAATTTGGGGCGAACTTTTGGATTATGTTTTATAATAACTGTACAACGTAAATTTTTGAAAAAGAAATGTTGTTTTTTGATGACAGACAACGCCAAAAATTCATCCAAAATTCCGTAGAGCTCAATTTTAACAATTTTTTTTTTTTTTAAATCAAACTTAAAAAAATTTTTTTTTTTTTGTTATTTTTCACAAGAAAATTACATTTTTCGAACGCAAAAATTACACAAAGAATATATTTTTTTTTTTTTTACACAAAAAAGAACACACAATTTTTTTTTTCTCTTCTGGCTTGCACAGTTAAGATAAAATTTATTTTTTTTATTATTTTTATATTATAAAAATAAAATTACTTTATTATAAATTATAATTGAAAAGAAAATATTTTAAAAAGTTTATTTTTTTTAATACTTTTAATTTAAAAAAAAAATTTTATACCGAAATAGGCTTGAAAAACTAACAAGACGACGAGTTCTTTACTTGACATCTGAAACTTTTCTGAATTTCTTTTACTTATTTTTTGACATTCGTAATTTTATTTTTTGTTGCTAACTTCATATATTTCATCTGACGTAATTGAATTGAATTTTCTTCTTCGTTTAGAAATTTTCAACTGATGGTAAAAATAGTGATATTCACTTCTTAACTTTTTTGTATAAAGAAAATATTTGTACGGTAGTTCTCCCGAAAACTTTTTTTTCTTGAATAAAATTATTTGTTACTGTCAAAGATACAAATTTTTAGGACTAAATTTTGGGGGTTGGACATATGTCCGCGGGACATTTGTCCGCGATTTGTTTTTGTATCGCGGAAATAAAAATGACATTTGTCCGCGATTCGAAATGTCTTTTGTCCACGATAAAAATTAATCGCGGACAAATGACATTTTGCAAAATGACATTTGTCCGCTAAAAATCTGAAAAATCAATCGCGGACAAATGACATTTTGCAAAATGACATTTGTCCGCTAAAAATTTAAAAAATCAATCGCGGACAAATGACATTTTGCAAAATGACATTTGTTCGCTAAAGTTAGAAAATTCAATCGCGGACAAATGTCATTTTGCAAAATGTAATTTGCCCGCTAATTTTGAGACATTTGTCAGCGGCGGACAAATGTCATTTTACAATCGCGGACAAATGACATTTTGCAAAATGACATTTGTCCGCGAAGTTTTCCATACAAATTTCATCGCGGACAAATGTCACGGCGCCCTAAATTTTATATTAATTTTTTTGTTTTTTTTAATGAGTGGAAAAAATTGTTTTTAAATTCAAATCAAAATTACTTTGGCAATAATGACCAAAAATTACGGGTAGGGGCCTAGGCGATACTTCCGTTTCTATGAAACTCTAAGAATGGGCTGAAACTTGGAGGAGGGTAGAAGCGGTGCCCAAACTCCCAAAACAGAAATCAGTTCTTGGGGCAAAGGCCCCGTTTCGGAGATAGGGCCCCCAAAGTTTTCATACATTGTATGGGAAATTTTTTTTTTTTGCCCGAGTGGCCCTATTTTTTGGAAAAGGATAAAGGGGATATCCCAGAACGAGAGGGGGGGTGAGGGGCGGCGGGTGGGCGTGGCGAACTGGTGGTTGGTCAATGGAATTTGCGGCGCCACCAGTCCGGCCGCCCACCGCCCCCCACCCCCTCTCGATCTAGGGCAGCCCCTATACTCCCTACACAAAAATGGGTTAAAACGAGCAAAAATAAAAATTTTTCCATACAAAATGTATGTAAACTTTGGAGGGCCGTTTCGCCGAAACGGGGCCTTTGCCCCAAGAACTGATTTCAGTTTTGGGAGTTTGGGTACCGTCTCTATCCCCCCTCCAAGTTTCAGCACATTCTGAGTGGTTCAAGGAAGCGGCAGTTTAGCCAAATGTAGTACCTATGTAATAAAGTATGTAAAATTAAAAAAAACCATTATACCTAACTAGTTTTGAGTTTCCACTTCTGTCGGCTGTCTCCGGTTTTTTAATTCCCTGGGCTTAAATTTTTATTTTCAAGTGTTCTCGGATACCTAGGTTACAATTCGAGCAGTGAATCGACGAGTCAAAGATTTAAAAAAAAATGTCGGCCAGCTTGAAGCTCGCATTGAGACGAGTAACGAATCGAGTTGCTTGATAAGGGATTATATTACTGGAATATGCGAATATGTCTAATTCGGAATATTTTCGGTGTACACTGACAGTTCTGGTAAAAAGTAAAAAAGATAACCCTTCACTCCATTCCACTTGCCTTATTATTATTTTTTTTAGACTAACTACTAGGACTAAATGAGGATATCCTTCCACCTCCACAGAATCTTGTATAAAATGGAAAGGCAAGATTTATAATATTGTAAATCCTTTATTGAAAAAATAATAAATGAAATTTAAATTCAACAAATAAAATTGCTTGAAGAGCCAAATAAAAAATTAAGTTCAAATTAAATGTTTTCTCGGCAATAATCATTAATTCCAATAGATAGTCAGCACACTTCTGGAAAAAGAGTGATGCCATTCATTAACAATTCATTAGGGTTGCCGATACTTATTGCTTCACAGAAAACGTACCTAACTTGACTTTATATTTTTACCTAATCGTTTATTTGAACATGCTTATGCAAAATAATGAAATTTAAATGTTAATCATTTTGAAATTATAACAAGGACTTTCAAATAAATACAGAAAAAAAATTTATTAAATTTAGTTAAAAAAAATTTATTATCTCTAATTCTAATATGTACTTTATAATTATTCTTGTATGTAATTAATAATAATATAATAATTAAGAAATTTTTAAACGCAATTAACAAAATATTTCTTTGCTTAAAAAACCAAACTTTATTTATTCATATTTATTTTTATACAATCTAACGCTTCTGAATTTCTAAATTCTTTTAATTCATTTATTAATTGCTTAACCATTTTACTTTCCTTAATAAACCTTAACATAATTAATGGGGTCTTCCATAAACATAAGTAAGATGTTAAATTCATTTTTTTTGCTATTATTTTCCATGTATCACCTTTTGATAAAATGCTATTAAGTTCAATTATTGTTTTTTCGTTTAAGTCTTCCACATTATTGATTTCAGAAGTAAAATCTCCAAAATCATCTATTTTTAATTTTTCATCGTCTTCGTCGCTAGCTGATTCAATTTCATCTTCCTCCATTTTCGTTACAGTCATTTTCTGCAAATTTAAGAAATATGATTTATTAGATCAAGAAATTTTTTTCAATCATTGATGAATCAGAATTAAAACTCAATTTTGTAAAAAAGAGAATAATCCTAATTTTTGTAAAAAAATAGCAGTATACCTCTAAACTTTCTTCAGCTCCTTTTGACAATAATATAGTAATTATATTTCGTGCTTTGTCACCCATTAAACGAGCTAGTTCTAATGGAGTGAAACCTGCTGTATTTTTTTGATTTAATTTAACAGTTGTTCTGGATGTTAAATAACTAACAATGTCATCATTATTTTGTTCTACAGCCATATGTAAAACATTATTGCCATCTTTTGAAGCGCATATTTTAACTGACGAATTTCCACTTTCCAATAATTTCTTTACTAATTTCAAGTTTCTTTTACGTACAGCAATATGCAACGGTGTAAAACCTTCGTAATTTGAGTAATTTGGATCTAATGTAACACTCAAAGGTGTATAATTTTCTGATTCCAAAATTTTTGTTACACACATGTCACAATTTTCCTCAACGGCAATATGAAGAGCTGTATTACCTTGTTTATTTTGAATATTGACATCAGTACCTACAAATTAAAATTTTTTAATAAAACAGATAAGCTAATTTTTTGTTGCAAGACTTCCTACAACTCATGTGTTATCCAAAATTTAAACGCTTTGTTTTCTAGCTTTTAATAAGGTAAATATGCCATTTTTCATTCAAATTTTTCCTTCAAATGTTTGGTTTTGAAATTTAAAGCGTTTTTTATTAATTTAGAATTCGAAATATCAAACACAAACAACTCCAATATAAAAAAAAATCAGATTTTTTTTAATGTATTTTCGTAATTTCCGAAATATTTTTGCAATCCGGTTTATTCGTGGCTTTATAGTAGATGTTTTCGATAATTAAAATGAACACTTTTTGATAGAAAATTGTATATACCTAATCAACGAAAATCTTAATTTTAATTTCCATTTAAACTGGGGTTTTGTGAAAATTAAAATGAAGATTTCTTGGATTGTGTATGCCGTGACACATTGTGTAAAAAGAAAAATTTTCGACACAATCAGTAGAATGTTTGATAAGAATCTCAATAAGGATTTTATAAATTTTTTTAATTACATTAAATCAAATTAAATTAATTACATTTTTAAATATTTAAAAATATAGTGTGAAAATTAGTTAAAAATATAGTGTGAAAATTAGTTAAGCGAAGGATGAAAAACGTTTTATAAAAATTTTTGTCTTTGTTTTTGAGAATGGAAAAAGGCATCATAATACTTAGAACAAATAAATGGAAGCGGGCCGTTTTCGCGGAAGCCAAAATCCCGAAACAAAACCATCAGCATATAATTAAAAAATTAAAATATTTTAAATAAATCTATTTTTGTCATTTTACAAAAACTTCTCCTAATTGATTTAGATTTTGTAGTAAAAGGGCCAAAACTAAATAACATTTAATTTTTTTTGTCCTTTTATAAAAATTTGTCTTTTGAAGTCTTTTGAAGTATGACGTAAACGTTGTGGAGAAGAAATTACGAAATTTTTCCGGAATCGCATTAAACAGTCCGGGTTTTTGTGTTCCGGGATAAGAACTTCCAACCACAAAATTTATATTAGTAAAATCTGTCTCGCAATGGTGTAAAAGCGTTTCAAAATGCAATACAATTATTTGTTTAATACCTAAATTAATCAGAGCTCGGATGTATTCTGAACGATCAAATAGGCATGCAATATGCAGACAAGTGTTACCATCTTCATTTTTTAGCTGTAATACATCAAATATTTTTAATTTATCAATTATTTTCAGTATTTTCATTGCTTCACCAATCTCATGATTCTGTATAATATTGTGCAAAATACTAAAAAGTAAGAAATTTTTTTTAAACATTCTGATTTTCATTGTGAGTAAATAAGTTTTCATTCAAAACTTATGTAAAAATTCTTATATAACACATTAATTTACTTACTCTTCATCTTTGGAGTTAGCTGCTAAGAACATTTTTTTAATAGTTTTACTAGTTATTTCATTTCCATCCTTGGTTTGTGTCATTCTTCTTAAACAATCATATATTCTTTTCGGATAGCTTTCATTCGTTTGAACTCTTTCTAAATTTTTAGAACATAAAATGTATTAAATTCAATCTGTTATTTTACAAATTTTTTGTAAAAAAATATTTTTTTTTTGTTTTTTTAGGGTTTATTAATTAATATATCAATTATGAAATCAATTTCGATAAAAATTAAATTAAATTTATTAATAAGAATTTGTTTTTTGAATTCAAAATGAAATTTGAGAAACATTTTAACAAGATTTTTATTTTTGAATCAATGAATAATTAGAAAACTATTTCAAAATTAAAATATATTGAAAGCAGTTAAAAAATACTGGCATCTAAAAAAATTAATTAAACGTTGTAAGTTTTTAAGGAAAAAATTTTCTTTAACTAATGTTCAAAAAGTAGTCAAATTTACGTTCAATTTAAGTTATTTTTATTATAATGGTTATACTAATATTATTCTAGCATAATTTACTTTGAATTCTAGGACGCTCCTTAGTAACTCCATCGGTTTCACATTCGTCCAACATATTTTCCATAAATAACTCATCTGGATTGCAAATTTCAGCTAGTTCTAAAAAAAAAGTCTTATTACCTGACTTAAAGAAAAATCAATTTTATAATTTATTTACCTTCGGAATTTTTTCTAACAAAATCTGAAAATTCTGTAGAGCCTTCGTTTTGTAAGCTGAATAGAACTTTATCTTTTTGAAATTCTTCACTTATTGTAAGTCCAACTCGATTATCATTAGAAATAAATTGATTTAATGGTATTGGTAGTTCTCCAGAACCATAACCTAAACTAGAACATGTTCTAGCTCTTTTTCTTGAAGAAACACAATCACGTGGTTTATATTTAAAGGGTACTGGTTCGCTCACATCACCATCTGAAGGACGAAGTAACTGAATACAAACTTCGACAATACTATCGATATCTTTATCTTTATATGGTGGTCTATTGTAACGAGAAAATAATTTATTTATTTTTCATAAATGGATTATTAAAAATAAACACAAACATACGTTCTTAAAGCGATAGCGTATTGATGATGAACGTCTGCTTCACAAAAATCTCCAAAAGCCTCCCATATAATCTCATCATCATCATCAATTTGAAAGAACTTCACCTTGATATTTTCTAAACAAAATTATTGAAAAAAATTAATTGGATATTGAATTATTAACTTTTTAAAAATAATTACTTACTTTTACCCACTTTTTCAACCAACAAAAATAAATCGTCGCCACCTGCTGCACTGCTAACCTATAAATATTATAATCGATATTTAAATATGCATTTGTTACTCTTTAACCTTAACCTTAAGAAAATTAACGATTCTATAGAACATTTTTTTAACATAAAGGCATAAATATAAACGGTTCCACCTTTATTTGGATTGAAATTCCACAATGAATGATAAGAATTATCAATGTTATGTTTAAATAAAAAAATTGAGTCTATTTTTCCAAGACAAATTAAGAAATACATTTTTTGTTGAATAGATTCTTTCTTTATATAATAGGATAATTCATTTTAAAGTACTTACACAAGCGCTTAATCTGGAAATTTTTAATTCCCCAGTGAGGGCACTTTCTATAATAAAAAAAAAAGAAATAACCATTATTACCGACTTTTTTTAATTAAAGCTAAAGGATACCATAAAAGAAACAAAAACAAGCCTTTCTTTTTTAATAAAATCCTTTAAAAAGAAAGTATGGATCAAAATCAACAACAGTTTGTATTTTAACAAATCTAATATAAGTGGATTTGTGGGAAGTGAAGTGTTATGTTTATTTTTGTTTATGCATAATAATAAAATCAACTTATCGATAAAAAAAACCAAAAAATTTGAAAAAGATTAACTATTATTATTTAAAATAAAGTTAGTTTAGATTTCAATTGAAAAAACTTACTCATATTATTTATAGGTCTGGAAAAAACTGGATCACATAAACGTGACAAATAATTATCATGTATTTCGTATGCTTCAAAGCATAGAACGACTTGATTTAAGTTCATATTTTTTTGTTGATCGCATTCAATTCTTAATTTAAGTTTTTCTTTTTCAGATAGTTCTCTTCCTAATTGAAATTTCATTATTTCTTCACGTTTTTTAAATAATTCCTGTGAAATAAATTTCTTTGCTGTATGTATAATACCCATTCCTTGAAATACAGCTCTATAGTTATCTGGTGGATTCAATGTTAGTTCATGGGGATCTGGATAATCTTCGTCGTTTTTTCTCACAACTAATCGATGTGAATGTGGCATTGGATTCTTATCAGACTCCACCTGGTATAAACTACATCGTATTAGTGCTTTTCCTAAAAATTAAGTTCAAGTTTACAAACATATGTTTTTTATTATGTACGATTGTACAAATACTGCAATTTTTAATTAGTTTTACCGGTAAAATCTCGCAACTCAACAGTTGGAAAAGTTTTTTTTGATTTTGATGTATTAGATCCCAATAGCGAACCATGAGTACCATGCATTTCTGATTTGTATCTAAATCGAAATTTATCAGTTGGTTGTTCAGTTATTACTAACATGGCAGAACTTTGTGGTCTTGGTGAATTTTTAGGCATAGCATATTTAATGCAATGAGGGCGATCTTGATATAAAAAATCTGCCTGAACTGAAAAAATTCAAACATCATAAAAATTAAATGAAAATGCTAAAATAAAATGTAAATATATACATATATAAATTTGCTAATGTTCTGTCATACTAACCGTTTTTGTCCTTTTGGAGACAGACCACATGAGCCGATTTTCATAATTATTTTTTAAATCAAGGGGAATTGACGATTTTTTATTGTTTATTAAGGGTAATACACATACGATTTCAAAACATCAAATTAATTTATTAATATTTACAATAACAAATATATGGTTCATTCAAATCAAAATAAAATAAAAAGTATTTCCACTCGAATGTCGAATGTAAGCGTTACGAGTATTTAATAAAAATATTTAACAAATTTAATGCAATTTCTATATAATTTAAGAAAATATCAAAAATTTAAATATCTAACAAATGTGTGAAAACTATTTGCATTTAAACACACTTTATATTTTAAGCCAGTTTTCTTTTGTTCATCAAATATTTCAAGCCTTTCATTGTTAGCAAGATTTGAACTGTGGGCTAAAAGCGGACTTGATAAAATTCATAAATAAAAGATCAACGATATAAAAAATTTATCGGGAAGAATTTTAAATCAAAATGTTTAAAAAGGGCTACATACTTCATTAATGAGATACCTCCTGTTCAACATTTTTTTTAACTAATAAGAAAATAAAAATTAAAGAAATTCTAAATGTATAAATACCTTGAGGAGCAAGTTGTAACATTTGTAAATCATCATTATTTTGGGACATCGGTGAGCCCATCATCCTAGAACTGGTACTTGAACTAGGCGATGGTGTTGTAGAATAACCACTATCTGAAATTTAACAAAAAAAGAACAGGAACCGATTATTTTATTTTATTTAATATATATAACTAGAAGTAGCCTTCAATCAAAATTAATTAATTCAAAATCAATTCTTTCTTAAGTACCTCATAAAAATTATACCTAATTTTATTTGTTATCCATTGAAAAAGTGTAGGTATGTCTAAAATTTATTAAAAAGGTCTTTCCAAAATTTTTTTTGGTTTTCCTTTTCTTCAGAGAAAGAACGTCAAAGAGTATTAAAATTACTGTTTTACACTCATTGCATGTAATTACAAACCAAATTGTCCCTACATTTTTTTTTTGAAATAGGATCGATAATAATTTTATTCTATGTGGTACCAACCGTCATAAGGAAGAAAGAATTGTTTTTCAGGAATAATATTCATAAACTTTATTTTCGAATAAGGGAAATGTTCTATTCTGAATCAACGAGGAGTCGAATAATAAATGTTAATAAATTTAATGAAAAGAAATTATAAAAATATTTCAAAATTGTATTCCTTAAATCCTTATGCCTTAATTTTTTAATTACATGTACATTGTATGAAATTCATGATTAACTTTTTATTCCAATTTAATTTTTGAATTTTTAAATATAAACATTACACAGAGTTGAAACATAAAACTTCTTTTTTTTTTTGGTAAAATAAAAGTAGATATTTTAACAACCTATTAAAATGATTTAAATAATATAAACAAAACAGAGATTTTATGAAGAAATTACTTAAAAAAAATGTATCGCATAGAGCTTATTTTCGGGCCCTCCTAATTCTTTTTCACATATGTACCTAATAAGATTTTTTTACATGATTTTTTAAATATTAAAACGTAAACCAAAAAATAAATAGAAAAGTCCACCTATGTATTACCTGGCATGAACAACATTTTCCTAATTGTAAAATGTTGACAAAATATGATATTTATGATTAATAAAATAGGTATAAGTACTTAAGATTAGTAAAAAAAAAATTAGACACAGCAAACATAACATAACTCTAAACCTAAAGCATTTAGGAAACAATATTATTATATGTATATATACCTACTTAATATACAATATAATATTGAAAAAAAAAAAATGGGGATTTTTTTTAATCTTGTTCCTACAATAATAATTAATAAATGTATGTTGAATATACATTTATATCTACATATTCATAAATAAGTAAGTAAGTATGTATGTAAGTATATTTTATTGTATTGTAAAAAATATAAAAAAATTATAAAGAAGCTTTTACTTTTAGTCATAAAAAAAGATAAACACGTCATAATAAAATTTAATAATACTTATTTCAACAGCTAACTGATGAAATGCTTTGTTTTAACGGATGAAGATAATCACACTATTTACATTTTCTTGTATATATTTTAGCAATACATATTTATGTGAGTTTTTCTGTTCAGATCAAAGAAGATTTATCCAAAAAGGCCTTTGGTCACGTAACCGGAATTATATTATGTTTTCATCCCTAGGATAATAATAAAAACAGTCGTGGACATCTTCACTTCAATCTTTTATACTTTTATAGTACAGGATAGAATCAATAGCAACATAGTTGTAAACATAAGCCAAAATATCTGATTCCAAAAAATTTTTTTAATACCAATTTAATATTGATTTTATTACCACATCGTTGTTGTAAATTAATAGGATTAAGGATGAGATGAAAATATGAAGTTCAGTGCATTTATTCTGTTTTTTTTTTATGAACGTCTTATTTTCGATTACAATGTGAAAGGAAAATGGTTTGAAGAATATTCCGTAAAAATCATACCAATCATAATTGATAATTTTTTATTTTGTTTCGTACTGTAGTTTATACTACTAATTAACTTAATTTCAAAATTATTTTTTTAATTTCCACATGTAAGTACATACTGTACATTTACTTTGAATGCATTAACACTGCACAAAATCTCGCTATTTTATTTCAATACATTATTATTACTTATGCCTGTAATAAAAAATCAAAGCATTTTTTAATGAACCCCATCTTATTTAAAAAATCCCCGATCAGGTTAAAATGTTTTTTATTTTTTTCTGCTGAAAAATTACGCATAAAAACATATTAATATAATAAATGATTATTTTTAATTTCAAAATTTAAATAATTTCTTAACTCACTTCGAAATAAGTGAATTCACCTTAAATTATATGACTAAATTCTAATTTATATGGGTAAGATAATATTGTTTTGGGTTTTATAATATTGCCTCAAAAATTTGAGCCTGCAAATGTTTAGATTTGAAGCCAGATAACCTAAATGTGATTCATTTGAGAAAAAGATGATAAAATAAAAAGTTTTTAAGATAAATTTCAAAAACTTATCGCATGGACACTTTATCGTATAGACATTTAATCGTACGGACATTAAATCGTAAGTAAATTTATTGTTTAGTTTAGATTAGTTGTTCACCACCTCCTCGTCGTTAAGACTGGGTGGAAAACAGAAAGAGAACCAGCTATTACAAGATATAATATATTCATAAGATAAAATGTCCGTACGAAGAGTCCGAACGATAAAGAGTCAATACGATAAAGAGTCAATACGATAAAATGTCCATACGATAAACTGCTCACGATAAACTACTTACCTACCTACGATAAAATATACGGTTCCCTACCTACCTTCCCTATTCAAAAATTAATGATTGTTAAAAATTTTTAAAAACCGTTTTACTGAAAAGATGGTAAATTGTGTAATGTATACGTGTAGTGTCGAAATAGGAACGCAGGTTAGGTGTAGGTATCATAGATATGTATACCTGGATAGATACCTACAAATGTACTATTTTCGGTGAATTGTGTTTTTGGTGAATTGACTCTACACCCAATACCTTACTTTGACACGTTCATTTTATAAATATATACTCCTTTTTTTCAACAAAAATATTGTAGCTGAGCGATTATGTTTTGGAATATCATTACTAGACAACTAGCTACCTATCTACACTGGATCTACACAAATAATTCATCACAGGATTATAATGATAGCAAATAGGTAGGTGTCTTCCTCTAGTTGTACGAAGTAGCAATTAGGTAGATTAGGTAAATTACCAATTTCGTCAGGTACTGATTGCTGCATACTATATTTTTTCTATTGAACTTTTTGATCTCAACAAAAGTTGGTCAAATTTAATGAGTAGGCAAACAGGTAAGGTAGGTTTTTGTAAGAAAGACAATCGACAATATACCAAACTCATTTAAAATATGCGGGCTAGGACCTAGGTCAATTATTAATAATTATTTACCATAATATAATTTTGTATCCAAATCATATATTGTTGACATTTTTTATAATTTTATTTACTTATAATTTTTTTATGTTTTTGACGAAAAAAAAAAACTTAAAATAGAAATAAATAACAAGATAAATAATAAATTAATACGAAACAAAAAAAAAAACACTACCGAAAATTTTTTCTAATCTTTTATTTTTAGTATTTGTTTAAATGAACGTGTTGTTCAATCGACAATGTTTTAATTATTAAAAGAAAAAGTAAGTAATAGTTTATAAAATTAAATTTACCCATTTTTCAATAATATTTTGTGTTTTTTTTTGAAGTTCTTCCCCGAAATCGAGATAAAAATTCCAATTCTGAACAAATAATTATGGGGATTTTTGATAATTAAAATTATGTCAAAAATATAAAAAAAAGATGTGTTGCCATTTTATATTACAAATTAAAAAGTACTTAAAAAACTGTTTTAATAACATTTCAATTAAAAGAATTAAAATATGAAATTTGAACGGGTTTTTACTAGATAAATAAGTTTTGTTACTGTAATTAAATGTCAAAAATATTCTAAGTTGTATTTTTTTTTATAGTAGCCCAACCCCCCCGACATCTTTAAAAATATTCTGCAAGAGAAAGAAAATAAGAAATACCATTATAATCTTTTTCTACCTCTTAACTGAACGTGGCATATATCTCAAATAATTTCATCTACACAAACTCTAAGTAGCATTAAGGTTGAACTGTCTTGCTTTGAAGAATAACGGGAACACTGTCTAGATTCAAAAATTGAATTTTAGTGATGTAAAGATAACTATGATTTAGTGACGCCTTTCTGAGTCGTGTTCGTGTTACACTCACCTTCATTCTTCCCCTACTTTTATAAAATCACACATCGCGACAAAGCAGACAGACCGACCATATGATAACTACACGTGTTTTTTGTGTTTATTTTTAATATTTATATATAATTTCTTCTACATCACGAGACTGCGATGTTTTTCGTTAATTTCAGCCGCCGTAAGTCAGCCACTGATAATATTTGTTTAAACGACAGCATACAATTAATAAACTAAATCGGTTGGTCGCTTTTCTTGTCAGAAAAAAAATGACGCCGCGTAATTTTCTTTCCGTGCTTTTTGTTGTAGTTTTTTCTTTAGCTGCCGATGTTTCCAAAATGGTTAATTTCATGTAGACAAGCCACAGCAGTCGAAGACTAACGCTCAGTCGCTGTCAAAAAAATCGATCGGCCTCGTCACTGGACTACCAAAGACCACATAAATCACCAATTATTAGAAATTAATTTTGTTTTCGACTACGTTACTATTAATTTACAGATCTAGAATCTAAATAGATGCTGGAGCTGAAGCTGCTCATCAAATCTTTGCGTTAACTTTAGTTTGGCAATAAAATTCGATCCGCATCATAATAGTATCAAGAAATATTTCAATACAACAAATTATTAATCAGTAGTGCAACGAACAAACATCAATCAGAAAAACCCCAATTCAGATTCATCAGAAACTCAGCAGGGAATATCATTAGTTTCGTTCGAATCGAATTAACCTTAATAATATTGTTTGAGTTGAAAAGATAAACTACCTACCTATTATTCGTTGCTGTGCCAGTAGCAGTTAGTGTAAATTATTAAAACCATTTTAAATTTTGATAATTTGAAAGAATGACCGAAAAATACAGGCATCACGGTAAATAAACTGGGTCCTTTATAGGTACCTAGGTACCTAAAATTTATCTACGATAAATACCATTATTTATTGACAGCAGACAATATTGGGTACGGGAACCTATAATCCCAGGTATCTAGGTACCTATTCTTTTTAATCATACCTATTATATTATAATAGAGCATTAATTATCGATCGAATGAATCTAATAATCTTAGCTCAACTAAAACTCATAAGATTTAAGTGCACCTCATCACCGTATGATAATGATTCCAGATTTACATTTTTTTACGTTCATTTAGTAATAAATATTTTTTTCTCTTTGATTTAAAGAAAGAATTAATTTTTTTTTGTCGCTTGCTAGACATATCAGATGTTCCAATGTTAGAAATTGATTTGCCAAACGAAGCCAGTGATGAAGACTTGCTAGAGGACAATGAATTTGATGATGATGGTGATGAAATCTTTGCGGAGCCAACTGAATGCTTATTTTGTGAACAAATTTCAATTGATATAGAGAATGCAATATCACATTTAAAATCTGTGCACAATATTGATTTTAAGACATTAAAGAGGAAATTTAAAATGGATCAATATGATTACATCAAGGTTGGTACAAGTCCTTTTTAAATAAAAATTGGTAAATTTTATTGGCTTTAATCTAAAAGAAATTTAATTGTATTTATAATAAAACTGGTATTAGAACTTCCGTTGTTAGAACAAATTATGTATATATTTCTTAATTTTTAAAGTTGGATGTATATTATATTATCAAATTTATCAATGTTTGCAACTACATAATTTAAACTAATTGAATATATTGTTTTGTGACTTTCAAAGAATATATTATTAGAATTAAAATTGCTATAATGAAAAAAATAAATAAACCATAGGAAATATGAAATTTTTGGTTTAAGAAATGTTTTTTTTTTTTTTCTAAATCTTTTTGCTATATTGACTTAATTTTTGTATTGATTTCAATTTTAGCTCATTAACTTCATTCGAAGTGAAAACGTTGAGTCGAAAATGATACAATTGACCGAAGAAAAGTTGTGGAATGATGACAAATATTTAAAACCAGGGAAATATGAACCCTGGCTAACTTATGGTAATTATTGTTTTTCTTTTATTTGCTATAAAATAATCAAAATAATTTTTTAGACTTTGAATCAATCGAGTCAGACTGTCATGAAGAATCAATCGAAGAAGTTAGTTCTGAAAGCCAACTTAAAGAAATTATAAGGAAATTAAAGGAAGAAGTAATTAAAAAATTTAAATTAAAAAAACCAGCTTTTAAGATATTCTACATTGGATAATCTCAATAACAAACTTCGTTTTTAATTCGATTGTAATTTATATATTGATTTATGATGCCCCAAGGTAGCTCTTTAAATGCAATGAGATACACATGTAGTATGTATTTCAGATCCATCTAAGCTTAATCAAAAAAACATATTTTTATATTCCAAAAATTAAAATCCGTTGGTAAAAATTCTTAATTTAGTTATAATTGAAAAACAAGGGCGAATTAGAATTAAACACGGAAAGAAATTAATTTATAATTGTCGAAGCAAACATCAAACGCTAATCAAATTGGTGCTCTTAACAATGTGCCACTCAAATGTTCACAACTTTTTGAAGCAAAAAATGTTTTTTTTTTTGTTAATTTCTCAATAAAATTATGAGAAATGTAAATTCGAGCTTTTAAAATTACATGGAACAAAAAGTCGACAGTTACCGATTGTCGACCGGTCGACAATTGTTATATGACCCTAGGTTTTAACGGAAAAAAAGGAAACAAAAAATTTTAAATCAAATTGACAATTCACTTATTCTACTATTCCAATTACAACAAAAATTTTTTAAATTTTTTAACATTGCACAGGGTCGACGACTACATAGTAAAATAAAATATCTTATTTTACAGATAAATCAAAAAAATGATATGCTTCAGAATGCTGTGGAAAGTATTGAAAAAATGAGAAAAGGTTTTCGTTTCATTATGGAAAAAGATGCCAAGTCCTCAAAATCAGATTGTACATCAATTGCAGAGTTAACGTTAAAAGAAGATGAAAGTTATTTTAATAGTTATGCTCACTTTTCAATACATCATGAAATGCTTTCAGATTCAGTACGCACAGAGAGTTATCGTGATGCAATTTTAAAAAATAAAATATTTTTAAATGGAAAACAAGTAACTTCATTGCAAACAAATTTCAATAGTGGCTATTAAACATTAAATTTTTGTTTCAAGGTCTTAGACGTCGGTTGTGGGACTTCAATTTTGTCAATGTTAGCAGCTAAAGCTGGTGCAGGAAACGTGATAGCAATAGATAATTCAGAAATAATATATAAAGCTATGGATATAGCTAGGTTTGTTAAAAATTTAAAATTTTAACTGATTCATTAAGTTTTACTGCAATTTGTGCAACGTTTCAAAAATATCCAAATACGGAATTGAAGGTTACATTAATTCAGGCTATTATAGTCCAAAAAGAATAAAAATTAATTTTATACCTGAATTTAGTAGTTTTTATGACGAAAAAAAAACTCGATTCAAGACCTATGTATTTTTTAATCATAAAATCGACAAACTCTGTTCTTTAACTTTTTCACAGAAAAAATTTTAAATCTATATCTAAAATATTCTGAATAAACATAAGTATATTCTTGTATGTTCGTTTATCCGCTAAAAACTCAGAAACTAAACTAATCAACCTGACTGAACTTAAGCTTACACAATACATACAATTACATAATACATACAAATTATATACAATTAAGAACTTTTTTAATTTAAGGAATAACAATTTTGATACAATTCAGTTCATCAAAGGAAGACTTGAGGATACTGAGTTGCCTGTAGATAAATTTGATGTAATTATTTCAGAATGGATGGGTTATTTTCTAATTTTTGAAGGCATGTTGGACTCTATTATTTATGCACGTAATAGACATTTAAAATCTGGTGGAACTTTAATGCCTAATCGTTGCACAATAAATATGGCTGCATTAAGGTAATTATGCAAATGTTTTGAACTAATGAAGAAGATCTGAGGCTTTTTATGAATTATTGTTCCCTTGTTAATATCAATTAAAATTATATTTTCTAATTATTTCCAATTGATTGGAAAGAGAAAAAATATTTGTTCATTTTACGATTTTACAATCGTAATTGCAAAATTCGTAATAATCCCTGGGGTAATTTAATTTTTAATGATCTGATGTGAAAAAAAGAAGAACCGCAACGAGTAGATCTGTAAGAATCAACTTAAGTCTTATAACTTAACAAGAACGTAACTGTAACCAATATCTTCTCTTTAAAAAGGATTTAATTTGCTTATGAATCCTATTAGATCTTTATGATGAAGTTGATTGTACACATACAATTTCATGATCGTAGCATCTCATGTAATTTATATTTAATACTGGTACACGCCGTACAAAATTGACTAGTAGAGAAAAAAATGACCCATTCCCAAATTCACAGTTTACAACTTAGGTCTCGACCAGATGGCTTTGTGAAAATTTCAAAATGGTATCACTAGGCTTTTCCAAGATATAGTTGAAAATGTGACGTAACGCCATCTGAATTGTAGGTACTGATTTTGTTCAATCAAATTTTTGATGTTTTTTTTTAATTTTTTCAGTATGTATAATAAAGTGCATCACCCTCTCTATTTCTCACCCCCGTTAGAGTCAACGGACCTTATTATTTGTTACATAAAAATTCTCTTATTTACAGTGATTATGAAATGTATAAGAAGTATATCATGTTTTGGAATAATGTTTATGAATTTGATATGAGCCCAATGAAAGATGAAGTTTTACAAGAAGCAATGATTACTATTTGCAATCCTGATTCAATTTTAACAAATTACTGCGTCCTCGTTGATTATAATTTATATGAAATTAATTTAAATTATTGTAATTTTGAATGCAATTTTAAATTGGATTGTAATAGAACTGATACTGTTTACGGATTTGTGGCTCATTTCGATACATTTTTCGATTTGCCATCAAAAGTTTGGTTTTCTACAAGTTGTGAATCGAAACCAACACATTGGAAGCAAGTAGTATTTTTTCTTAAAGATCCTGTCAAATGTCATAAGGATGATTTAATTGAAGGAAAATTTATTTGTAAAAGATCAAAAAAAGATTTAAGATCAATAGATGTTACAATTTATGTTTTCAATAAAAAATATTCATATTTTTTAAACTAAACAAAACACTTAAAATTTGTTTTCATTTATTTCCTTAAGAAGATAAAATTAAGCTCTTGTTTTTTTGTTTACAAACACAAATAAGTTTTGTGTGAATTCGACTTGAGAAACTTTTCCTCAGACCATGTTAGGTTTAGTTTTTAAGCTTTTCAATTTGTAACTTTATGTAAAATGAGAAATTTGTAAAAACTTTGAGAATTTCGGTTTTATTCCCTTTTATTTAATTAAAAATTAAAATAACGCTTTGAATGAACTTTTAATTTTTCGTTTAATATTATTTAAGATTTATATATGATGATGGTGTATTGATACACTTTCAATCATATAACTAGTGAAATTATCAAATATTTAACATTTTTTTTGCACCACATTTCCCTCGCTATTAGGTTGATTAATTTATTAGATTGTGTTATTCAAACTAAAAATAAATACGTTATCGTTATGTAAATACTAAACACGGGTATTATAAACCAAATTTCTTTATTTTTTTTAGCTTTGCATTCAGTGGAATGAAAAGCGTAATAAAAAACCGACCACAAAATAAAGTTCCCTTATTAGAAATTTATAATATAAATTTAGAAACATTTATTGAACGGTTGTTTTTTTATTAAATTATCCAAAAATACGTACACATTTAAAAGGTCAAATATTTTAAAGCAAATTATGAAAAATTTTAGTTTATGATGATAAAAAAGTTAGTTTTGTATTATTAAAAATTATGCTGCGCCACTTTCTAGTTCATTTGCTGGAATTTCTGGTTCTTCATCGTTGTAAATATTTTCAGCCATTTGCCATACTTGCATTATATTATCTTCACTAACTGAGCATATAACCCATGGCTCATTAGGATTCCAAGAGAAATCTGATATTTTCGCCGTATGGCCACCGTGTATAAATAAAAGTTCAGGAGGCCCGTCTTCAGCATCTTCGGCACTTTGTTCTTCACCAATTTTTGATAAATCCCACACATGTAGACGTCGGTCCGTTCCAGATGATGCTAATATAGTTTCATTATGTGGTGACCATTGAACTTGGAAAATTTCGTCTTTATGCGATTCAAAGGAATGTAATTTTAATTTTAGATTTCTTAAATCCCAGAGAGCAACAGTTTTATCAGCAGAGCCTGAAACCAAAAATAAAATGTTTAAAATATAAGTTGACCAGCAGGCAAAGAGTCTAAAGAAATTTAAAAACAGAACTCATGTTTCTTATAAAAAAATATGGAAATTTGAAAATAAAAAACTAATATAATGTACATTATTGTCACAGATCATAGACAATAGATCCCTTCTGAAAGTACTAGATATATATTTTCATACATAACATATATGAAGTAATAAACAATATTATTAAAAAAAAAAAAAGTTGTGAGATGTTTATTTATTTTGGTTCTATCTGCATTCAAATTCTTGGAAAAAAATTTTTTTTTCTCTTGCACGACCATTTCTTTTACAAAATAGTAGCATAAGTCTCGTTTTATGCTTCAAAAATTAAAATTTCGATTCTAATTTTTAATTTAATATTTTTTATAAGGCTTTTTCTTCTAAATGCTTTTTCAACGTTTTTTTTTTTTTAAATATGTATGGTAAAAAATCTATATATTGAATTATTTTATTGTTAAAATACCTGTTGCTAGAATAAATTCCGAATATGGATTAAAGCTTAGGCAATTAACTTCGGCTGTGTGCGCATCAACAGTGTGTGATGGTTTTGAAGTGTTATTGCAGCGAGTATCCCATATCATAAGTTTTTGGTCATCAGCAACTGAACCGAATAAAGATTCATGTAACAAATGCCATGCTACATCTTCTACGACAGCGGTATGACCTGTGAAAATATTTTTCGCATCAATGACTCTATGTTCTTTAGGAGTTGCATTGATATCCCATAAGCAAATTGTATGATCATCACTTGCAGATAATAAATAACCATTCAAATTAGGATTCCAGGAAAGACCATAACCTTCTTTTTGATGACCTCTTAAACGCAAGTCAGGATGACATTCGCCACTTGGTTCAGGTTTACTTGGATGCTTTGTGTAATCAAAAACTAAAACATCACTTGAAGGTGTTTTGGTTGCTATCACACATGCATTTTGGGGCATATAACGAGCTCGATTAACTTCACCTTCATGATTAATTTTAATCTCAATTTCGATTTTTCCCGATACAGAACCGAATCCGCCAAATTCACCTTTCTCATTGTCATAATGAGAAGCATCAAACTGTGCATCTTCATTTGGCAATTGAACCGAAGCAATGAGTAAATGATTTTGTTCATCTGAAGTGTGAGTTCCTAAAATCAAACGATGAACAGAATAGTCTTTGCCCTCTTGTTTGGTAACATCTGGAAGCCATTGGGCCGTAAGTGAGGGCCATTCTAATGCATGTGTCATCACCAAATCGTACAGGAATGGTGTATTTTTTTTCCAAATTTTATATTCTTCATTAATGACCCGCTCCTCGACGGTGTCGTCGAATGATTCAGCTATAAATTATGAAAAGAAAAAACCGAATAAAACTCAGATTTAGAAACAAATACATTAAGTAAATAGGTAGGTTAAAAAAATCTAAAGGAAGGTTCATTATTTCGAAGAATTTCCATAATTGATCTAGGTATAGGTACCTATTGTTTAGATCCTTTTCTCAAGGGGCAGGGCATATAATTTTCAGCCTAAAACACATAAAATCCTCATTAATTAGCAAATTTACGAGAGCTTCGTTAATTTGAGATCGTAAGTTCGACTCTTAATAATCGATTTGATATTATTTTCTTGATAGGTAGCCGACAACGAAAATGACAGAAGTCAAATAGGTAGGAATATTTATGGCTTTTGATCGTGTCTTATAGTTCCAACACAATGTGGCTTTTCAGAAATTTTAACGATTGTTCGGAGATTTATTAGAAAAGTCGTTATTTAAAAATTATTTTGATAATATACTTTAATGAATTTTTAAAATTATTTACCATTATCTCTCTGTTCAGCCATTTGACCAAATAAAAATTTGTTTACCGCCAAAAAAAAATCAATTCAAGAAGGCGTCTCTGAATTTGAAATATTTTCTTTTCTGTAAACAAAAAAAAAAATTGAAAAAATTTTAATTAGTAAAATTTTGTAATAAACTTACCACCAATTTCAACCAATTTACTAAATATTAATTGTTTCTTCCTCGAATTAAAATAATCCAAAATTCTTTTTTCTATTTTAAATCGGGTAAGGTACCACCGGTACGGCACTTCTTCGAAACATTTATTTTACTTTTAGAAAATGCGCAAAACAATAATAGCCCTAGTGAAATTAAAATTAAGAGTAATGAAAAATGTTGTGTCGCTCTGGAACCGGTGGCTGACTACTTGTGTAAGGTGATGCCTCTCGTGGATTAATTATTAAACGAACTTGTGATGACGCTTTAATACAAAAATATTTTCAATAATGACGCTTTAGGGACTGTTCACAAATTACGTAACGCTGTTTTTGCCATTTTTTAAACTATCACCTCCCCATAGTAACAAACTCCGAAGAACCTCTCCCCCAAGAGGAATAACGTAACAAAAGTTAAAACACTTTTTAAATTGCTTTTTGAATAATTTTTTTATTCGAATAAACAAAACAAAATTTATTATAACTTAAAAATAAAAACAAAAATGGAATAATAAAATAATAAATAACCAAAAAAAAAAAACAACAACAAAAAAGGAAGAAATTTGGTTACTTAACATTTTTATAAACAACCACCCCCACCCCGTAACAAACCGTAAACATTTTCAAATCCCTCTCCCCCCCTAGGACCGTTACGTAATTTGTGAACAGTCCCTTCATACAAAAATATTTTCAATAATTTCGGTCGCAAAGTAAAAATCAATAATCAAAATTTCGGAGTTTATTTTTATAAAATTTAATTGAAAAAAAAAAGGATTTGAAAATCGTTCAATTGCCATAGTAAAAATGTAAATAATTTAAAATACATATTTCTTTTTTTTTTGAACAAAAAATAAAGCATTCTTTTCGAATAAATTTTTCAACGATTTATTAATAACACAAAATTTGAATACGAAAATAAAATATTAACAATTAAAAGAAATAATTTATAGAATATAAGCGAAATTATTGAAATTGAAAAAATAATTGCGTATGCATGTGTGGAGGCACCTTAAGAAATTGATTTTGTGTTTTGGGACATTTTTAATTTGTCGCCAGGCGATAAAGTCGCTTGTCGTTGGTCGCCCCAATTGTGTTCATTTTCATATTCACACGAATACACTGGTTTCTATTTTTTTGACAATCGCTATCGTTGCGTTGTCGTTGTCGTTGTCGTCGTTGTCGTTGTCGTCCCAATTGTTTTTAGTAGTGATGGGAAATCTCGTTCACTTCAGTGACCTGTGTTAACTCGTTCGTTCTTTTTTACTGACCGAGTTAAAAAATATCGTTCAATTGAACGACCTATTTTCTCGTTCGCGAACGACCGAAAAAAAATGAACTCAAATCAATTTACTGACCGAGTTAAAAAAATTGAACGGGTTAAAAAAATGAACGAACTATTTTTACTGACCGAGTTAAAAAAAATTGAACGGGTTAAAAAATGAACGAACTATTTTTACTGACCGAGTTAAAAAAAAATTGAACGGGTTAAAAAATGAACGTACTATTTTTACTGACCGAGTTAAAAAATATTGAACGGGTTAAAAAATGAACGTTCTATTTTTACTGACCGAGTTAAAAATATAGCTCAATTGAACGACCGATAAAATTAACTCAAATCAAAATGAACTTTGCAAAAATAAAAAAATACCAAATGAAATAAACTGAAAGTGAACTGTGAACTTTAGGAAGCATTAATTCATCTATTATTTTTAAAGTTAAGATGATTTATTTTTATTATAAAAAAAATAAAAATATTTAGAGCATATTAATCTACTAATAATTATTCAAATATCTATATTAGCAATAACCGATTATATCAAAAAAAAAATTTTTTTTTTATCTTTTTATTAATATTTTTTGTTATATTTTTTGGGATAATTTTTTATGAAAAATAAAACATTCCTTTAAATATTTAATCTGTTTCCCGTCAGTCTTTCTTATTGTATTTTTTTCTATGGATGTCGTGTGGCATTTTCAATTGAAAAAGACGATAATTTTCAGACCAGTAAAGAGGTAGCTATTGTTCACAGCTACACTTACATAACAATCTAACAACAGCAACACAATTTCTCTTTCTTCCTTATAGCTGAAAAATAAGTGTACTGCTCTTTTCAAACATTTATCTCTTCTCTACACCTACAGAACTTTTTTTTTTTTAGAAAAGAACGATGAACGGTGAACGATGAACGATATTTTTTTTTTTTACTGACCGATCGGTCATCGTTCACTTTAGTGATCCGTTCTTTTTAACTCGGTCGTTCACGAACGACACATCTCTAGTTTTTAGTACTTTTGTGAAGTGTAGCATAGAATAGAAGTTCCCTATTATTATAATTCTATGATGGTTTTGTTTATTATAATATGACATTTAATTTTATTTTAAAAACGATAAACACGTGTTATTGATAATTTAATTATTATTTATAGTAATTTTCAAAATAAAATTATTTTGGTTCCGCGTTCCGCTGTTTTGTTCTGATTACTTACCAAGTTGTTAGTTTTAAACTCACTGGATAGAAAATTCTCTTATCATAATAAAATCTTGTCGATCGTATTTTGTATTTAGAACATTGGATTTTGTTGGTTCTTATTTTTCGACTCTACGACTACGGCTACAAGATCAAAATCAAAAAAGTTAAAAGTTTAAAAGTTAAAAGGAGGTATTCAAAAACTGAGTTGCAAAAATGGTTTTAATTGAAACAAATTTTCCAAGAGGAGGTACAGCTCAACACTCTGTTGGATCATCAAAATTGGAAGAAAATGAAAATATTGTAAGTATCTACTTACTTAGGTGTATCTACCTATCTTAATTTGGCATAAGTGCAGATTACGTGATTCCTACTGATTTGCCTGGAACTTGATGGGGTGGGCTAGACGCGGTGCCAAACTCCAAAATCGAAGACTGAGGCCTCGTTTCTGAGATATGATTTCCTACTTTTTTGTTATTTCTTTTTTTGGTACCTACCTAACCTATATCTTTACTATTGTAAAGAATACTTTTTTGTTCAGAAAATATTTTATACTCCAATCACAATTTGAGTATACCTACCTAGGCAGGTAATTGCGTAATAAAAAAATGTTCATTTTTAAATTAGTTGAGGCCTGCCTTTATAAATTTGAAAGTGATAGATAGAGATCAAGGACGTGATGCATTTTCTTATTTTGTTCAAAATTTAGTTATTAGGTATGTAGGTAGTACTTTTTTTTGAATAAAATTTTTTTTTAAGGTGTTTGGAGCACGTCAAGAGAAGAAAAAATCAAAAAAAAAATTAAAACGAAAACATGAAAGTGAAGAAAATGAAATGTCCACAAACACTTTTGAAACAACAAAATTGTCAGATAACGTTGAAGCTATTTCAGCTGAATTGATAAGCTATAAAACAATTCAAGAGGGAATGCTTATTATGGGTACTATAAAATCAATTGATTTAATATCATTAAAAATTTCTTTGCCTGGTCGAATGATTGGAAAGGTATTGGCGTCATCAATTTCTGAATCCTATAATAAGATTTTGAAAAAATTTGTTCAATCAAATGTAAAATTGGAAAATTTTAAACAGTTGCCGACTATGTTTGAAATAGGTCAAACTGTTTATTGCTGCGTGATGGAAATCCAGGTTTGAAAATTATCAAATTATTATCAAAAAATGTTTGTTTTACAAAAATAAATTTCGTGAATCCGTATAAAATAAATAATTATTTTAATTTCATTTTAGAATGATGGCGGAAAAATTGATTTAGTTTTGTCATTAAAGCCAAATGATAAACACTCGAATTTTCACCACAATTATTTGAAAAAAGGCATGATTTTTTGTGGAGCAATCGAGGAAATTCAAGAACATGGTTTTATTATTGAGAATGGGATAAAAAACTTTCGTTGTTTCCTACCAAATGAAAACATAAGTAGCGAAGAGGAATTTGGAATTGGTCAACTTGTTAACTTAAAAATAACGAATTTTACTAAAACAGAGGAGGCTAGCACTGCAGTTGTCAAATTAATTGCAGATGAGAATAAAAGTAAAATAAAAGATTTGTTGGAACCAAATTTGGATTATTTGTTGCCAACCAATATCGTGAATTTCACAATAACGAAAATCCACAAGAATGGCTTACAAGGCACAATTATGAATGCACATTTTACAGGTTATGTTAATGAACATCAACTTAGTGAGCCTTTTTCTGTTTTAGACGAGTACGAGTTAAATTCAACCATTCTGGCTAGAATTCTTTATGTTATGCCACTAACGAAATTAGTATACTTGTCGTTGAGATTGAATAACAATAAAGAGCAGGAATTAAAAAGAGGAGACATTATTGAAAACGCGGTGGTTCATCATCACGGCACTGGGGGTGTTATTTTTGTGTTAAATCATCAATTTAAAGGTTAATATCTGATTCGAAGTTTATATATATTTTATTTGAAACACCACTTCAATTTAAATTTAAAATCAAAATGAAAGACTTTGAATGTATATATTACACCCGTTATTTCTTTTTAACTTTGTAAAAATTTCATCTTATTTCATTAAATATTTTCTTGTATAATTTTAGGATTGTTATCTTTTAAAAATATTCAATCAAGTTATGCTACTAATTATGATCACGATGAAATTTTAACTAAATATCGAAAAAAAAGTAAACATAAACTTCGCATAATCGAATTTGATCCAATGGATTCATTATATATTTGTAATGATAATGCAAACATTTTAAATGAACGTTTCTTTACATTAGAGGACTGCAAAATTGGTGAAATTGTTTCTGGAACTTTAATTTTGAAGCATAAACCCTCAGGTTCTTATTTTATTAAATTAGGAAATTGTTGTGGAGTAATTGATAAATTGTTTTTGGGTGCGCAATCAATGGCATTACAAGAAAATCAAAAAATTCGTTGTCGTATTTTGGCTACAAATCCCGAACGGAATGTTGTTTATTTGACAAATCGTCAAGAATATTTAGCAAAAAACATTCCAATTTTACAAAATCTGTCACAAGCTAGAGAAAATAAAATTTTCCTTGGAACTATTGTTAAATGCTATGAGCGCTTTCTTGTGGTGAAATTTTTTAATAATTTGAAAGGATTACTATACAAGACGAGCATTACTGGTTTTATGTCTGGCGAAATAGAATCGTTTAGAGAAGGTCAAGTTATGCCGTTTCGAATTATGCAAAAAACGCCTGACAGACTGATTGTTGAACTAGTAGCTAATTCCCATAAGGTGGGAGAATTATGTGAAGCAAAAATAATACATTGCATGGAGAACGGACTTGAGATTGAAATCGAGGATGATGAATCATTTCGGTCGAAAGGTTTAATACCGGCACGTTTAGTGTCAGAATTTCAAGATCTAGTTCATTTGAAACTTAAAGCATTTAATGTTGAAGAAAAACTTGAAGTAGCTTGCATTGTAAAAACAATTTTTAGTATTAGAGATATTGATTATTTTAAAAGTGCACCAATAAGAACTTTCAAGTCAATACAATCAGGTTTGTATTTTAAATTAAACTAATTTATTGATAGTTATAGATATAGATTATAACATGAATTTTAAATTTTATCCATGTGATTTGTTAAAATTCCCAGTAAAAAATTACTTTTGGAAGAATTAGTGAAAAAATATGGAGAGATATCTTAATTTGTCGTGTTGACCTTTTTGATAAAACAATTAATAAAATACATACAATAGTTTTGCCCGTTGGATCTTTTTTACAGTAACTTAGAATTAAATGTTTATTCTAATGACGTCTAATGACGGTATTCTCTAGCTTTTCGTTGTTTTGCTTACCGCCAAAATAATTAAGTAACGGAAAATATATTTAAAGGAACATTTGTAGGTAAATTTTTTTAGACATAATTAAGGAGGAAAATTAAATAATTTCAATACATACTGTGCATTTATGAAAAGAACTACCCGCACTGTTGCCGGGTTCTTTTTATAAACATTCCCTCCAATTTCTTACTTGTATTCAGTGAATTAGTATTCAGGGTAGCCACTTACTTGTCTTTTTTTCCGTAAACGATCGGTTAAATACTGAGATCAGGAAGCTCATTAATTTTAGCTGATGAAGCGCAATTGATTATCTTTTTTGACTAATTACAGATAAGGCTATTATTTACAGGATCAGTATTAGTTTCGAGTTCAAGCCCAGTTAATAAGTATTGATAAAGACTAATTAATTTTCATTCCAAAATTAACTTCAATCTTTTACATTCCAAAATTAACTTCAATCTTAATGTTGACAATTTTATTAATTAAGTCAATATAATATCAGGATTTATGATCATTAACTTACCTTTCTTACATAGTTGTCCGAAAAAAAAAATAAGAGAAGTCAGTGAATAAATTATATTTAAATAAATGTAAAACAAAAGAATATAATGTAGCTTTCATCTAAAAATAATTAAATTTTTAGGTGATATTATTCGCAGTTTCATAAAAAATATTGATGGTGACATAGTTGAACTATTGCTTCCTGTTCGTGGTATTGATAAATTACTTCGAGTTCATTTACAAATGTTTTTGATGAATTCTCATAGCAATTCTAATATAATTGTTTATCCCGATCAAATTGTTTATGTGAAAGTTTTGAGCAAAGAACAAATCACAAAAACACTGACAGTTTCAGCCAAATTAACGGACGTTTGGAACGGAAATTTCGAATTTACTGCTAATTATTGGTCAAAATATTTCAATGATCTTGAATTTATCAGAAAATATTTAAAATCAATTGGTAGTCCATTAGTTGAATTCAAACTAGGAGAAAGAATTAAAGGAAAATTGATATTAAAAATTAAAGAAAGTTCCTGCTGTCATGTGGAATTGTCGAATGGGGTTCAAGGAATCATAAAAACAAGTAGTACAATTAAAAAAATCAATGAAGGCGACGATATTGAATTAATTATTCTGTGGATAGATTACCAAAATAAAATAGTTTATTGTTCAGATAAAGTTAGCGATTTTGGTAAAATTTCAACAGGGTTAGAGATGCCACAAAATTATATTGACAAGTCAAATGTTGAAGCTAAAGTTCTATTGAAATTAGATCAAATTGTTGTATGTTCTCTCAAAAAAGGAAAAAATCCTTTAGTTTTTTTACCTCCAAAACTACACTACAATGACTTTGAAGAACATCACACTAAGAATATTATAGAAGAAGAGTTTTATCGTTTATCCTTTATTCACAATAAATGGCCAATAGCTGTATTAGAGGACACAAAAAAATTGTGGCGTGATTTAGAATTATTGAAACACAAATTACAAGACGAATTCGCTACTGTACAAAAAAATAAGAGAATATTAAAGAAATCGCAGAAAATTCAAATAAAAAAGAAACAATTTCCATTGCTCATCGATAGAGATTCAGATTTAAGTGAAAGTAGCGATTGTGAGGATCATGAATTATTTATCAAGGTAACTTAAAAAACATGTTTTTTTTGTATTATGTTTTTGATTTTGCCATTAAGAATATAATTAGTATGAATAAGGTTAGGTTAGGTTATAGCGGGTCGGAAAAGTTCAGATTTCCTTGCACCTAGGCCAGTTGTCATATGGTACTGTCGTACCAATGGGCCTATTATTCTCCATTGAGCCATCCTATACCTTTCACAAACCTTATTATTTTCCCTGACTTATGCCTTTGCAGATCCTCGAGGCCCTGCAAAAAATAGTGAATTAATCTGGTTTTCAAATTTTGATTACATATATGATTTCGTTTTAGCTTATATTCAATACTATAAGTCGAATGATTTGACCTTAATTTTAAACTTATAAAACGGGTTTCTTGCAATTCTGGTAACTTTTTTTTAAATAATTAATTTTTAAGTCATAGAACAAATTACTTCTTTTCTATGTAGTATTCAATTATATAATTAATATTGTTTTAGGATACAAAAAACTTAGCTTTTAAGAAGACCCAATATGATGATGATATTGAAAATCCTTTTGAAATATTAAATCGTAGTGGTACCGAAAACTCGTTGAAAAAATTGGAAAAATTAAACAAAAAACTTAAGATCACCGTAATCGACAACCCCTTCGAAAAACTTGACCAAAATGGAGAATCTAAGCTCAAAAGAATTGATAATTCTTTTTCAAAGTCTGAAGGAGAACAAAACCCGTTTGAGAAGCTTATCGAAAACCGAGGAGACATAGAAATAGTTTCTGATAATCTGAATGACAATCCATTCTTAACCATTTGTGGAACGAAAAGAAATTCTAAGGATATTGAAAGAATAAAAGAGACGAAAGATTCGAAAGATCAGACAAAAAGAACCAAAACTAAATCAAATCCAGTTTTACCAGGTCCAAACGATTTTTCATTTTCAAAGTCTAAGGGAGAACAAAACCCGTTTGAAAAGCTTATCGAAAACCGAGGAGACATAGAAATAGTTTCTGATAATATGAATGACAATCCATTCTTAACCATTTGTGGAATGAAAAGAAATTCTAAGGATATTGAAAGAATAAAAGAGACGAAAGATTCAGAAGATCAGACAAAAAGAACCAAAACTAAATCAAATCCAGTTTTACCAGGTCCAAACCATTTTTTATTTTCAAAGTCTGAGGGAGAACAAAACCCGTTTGAAAAGCTTATCGAAAACCGAGGAGAAATAGAAATAGTTTCTGATAATCTGAATGACAATCCATTCTTAACCATTTGTGGAATGAAAAGAAATTCTAAGGATATTGAAAGAATAAAAGAGACGAAAGATCCAGAAGATCAGACAAAAAGAACCAAAACTAAATCAAATCCAGTTTTACCAGGTCCAAATGATTTTTGGTCAGGCAGCACGAACACGAAGACAAATGAACTTAGTTCAGACAATGAAGAGCTAGTAGAGGAACAACCTTTAAAAAAAAAAAAACGATTAACTGTTTCAGATCGTTTTAAAATTGAGAAGGCTGAAGAATCTCGTCTTCGGGAAATCGAAGAAAAACTAGCTAATCCAGATATTCAACCAGAAAACGCTGATCAATTTGATAGATTAGTCTTATCTGATCCTAATAATAGTAAAAATTGGATTAATTATATGGTATTTTATTTACAATCTACTGAAATTGACAAAGCCAGGAATATTGCCAGAAGAGCAATTAAGTCAATTTCCTTCCGAGAAGAAGAAGATATCATCAATGTTTGGATGGCTCTTCTGAATTTAGAATTGCGTTACGGAACTAAACAAAGTTACGAGCAAAATTTAAAAGAATGTTTATTGTGCAATGATCAGCTTAAAATCTATTATAGAGTAATGGAAATCTTATCAGATTCTCATAAATTATCTGAACTAACGGACTTAGTAAACATTGTAACAAAAAAATTTAAAGATGTGGCAGATGTGTGGAAAAAATCAGCAAATTCATATTTCAAAGTAGGTCTAAATGATAAAGCGAAACAACTTTTAAATAAGGCCTTAGCAGTATTGCCAGACAGAGAACGTAAGTACAAATATTTAAATCCCCGTTTTCCATCAAAAATGACAAAACGAACTAGACGTATCATTTTCTGTTTGTCCGTCCGTCCGACACTGGAATGCTTATAACTAAACCATTCGGCCAACTGTTGTCAAATCAATGCTAAAATTTGCCTACTTTTCACTATCATTCAAGTTAAAAAATGTTTCTTGATTTCGTCTCTCCTCCTTGTTGATTTCAGAACAATCGTTATGCAAATAATATTCATTAATATAATTGTTGCTTTGTATATATTAAAAAAAAATTTAAGCTTTGTTGAATCTCTTTTCTATATTTTTTTCGAATTTTTAAATTTGTACATTTCCTAAAAATACTACCCTTAAAAATTCATCAAAATTGGAGGAGTTACTGAACATTCCCTAAGCTCGTCGTATTGAACAAAATTACTAATTACTAGTTATATAAAATACAATACTCATCTTGATAATCTGAAGTATTCTAAATAATACGAACTGCAATAAAATTTTGTTCTTAAAATTTTAATTCTTATCCTACAGATATAAATGTCATAGTAGCATTTGGTAATTTTCATAATAAATATAACGATAATGAAACTGCACACTTTTTGATGGAACAAATAATAACATCCTATCCAAAACGAGTTGATGTTTGGTCACAATATATTGATATGCTTGTTAAAAATAAGCAAATTGATGCAGCAAGGTAAGTTAACTTTTTTTTAATATTTTTAAAGTATTATATTGTTTTTTCTTTAATGTCACGTTTTTATTTAATATTAAGGTCCGTTTACTCAGTCTATATATAGCTCAAAGGTTTTTTTTTTGCCAAATTCTAACTGCTACTAAAAATTGAAATTAAGTATCAGGACAATTTATAATAACGAAAATCAAAATAATCTAGTTAACCTTTTCGAGGATAAATACAATGGTAAAAAAAAAAATTTTAAAAAAAGTTTTAAGTTCTTTTTATTTCATTTTTTTTTCTATTTTTTATTATAATTATTGAAATAATTTAAGAACACAGTTTTAAATCTTGTTTTACTTTCCAAATCAATATTATTTATGATTTTATTTTTGAAGATTTATTTATTCAGAATTATTGCGAATACTCTCTATTTTGTACATTCGAAATTTGAATTCGAAATAATTTTCTTTTGTATAATTTTTCAGTAAATTATACGGTAGGCAAATACATTGTCCTTGTTGGATATATTTTCCAATATTAGCCGTGTCGCTGATACAAGGTAAACTAAACTTGATCTAAAAGGCAAAAATTAGGCATCGGTAAAAACCATTAAAATTTTCGTTACATTTTTACGTTCGATAGTAATTCTTAATACTTGCCAAAATGTAAAAAATTTTAAGCAATATCGAAGCATAGAAAGTAAAATTTTTATTCACCTTTATATGAGGATTATCCGTTAAAATATTAAAATCATATGAATATTTGCTTGCGTCTTGTTTACGTCCAAGTAGATAAATAATTACCGAAACTACTTGATTTTTAAAGTCGGCTTGATAATACATTACGAATGTTTTATTAAATGCACTTATTAAGTGTATCATTTTCGTTATTGCATCAAGACTTGGATTGAAAAAAAATGATGTACTGCCCAAATGTGAATAAATGTTTCCAGATTTTTTGTGAACATTTTTAAAATGTTCTTCAACTTCGAATTTGGATCCTTCCCATGGACAGCTAAAAATTAAAAAGAAAAAACCAAAATATTGTTTGAAAAGGTATAATATAGGTAAATGCTGTTACAATCTTTTATATATATAAAAATGATGTTTGTCTGTCGGCCTGTGTGTTCCCTAAAAACTCAAAGACTATAGGTTCAATTGACATGAAACTTTCAAATAATGTGAAGCTCAGATTTTTTGTGTGTTCTTCGCATTGACAGCCTCTTTCTCGCGTTGGAAAATCAACAAATTTATTTCTTACGCTCCAGAGGGCGTAAGAATGTGTTGCAGCGCTCGCTGGGGATAAACTAGTACAATATACAATACAAAAAAAATGTGTGTAAAATTTAAACATTAACATTACTTTATACAAGAGTCATTCATAAATATTTTCATAATTTTATTATAGGTACTAAGATACTACTAAAAAATAAATGTTAATTGTTTTTTTTTTTTTTTTTTTGTAATCAATCCTATGCAAAAAAAAAAATAAAATAAAGAAATAACAGTTGTTTGAAGGATTATGAAACGAAAATTCTTAACTTTACGTTTATAAACAAATAATAAAAATATAAAAATAACGTAAAATTATAAAGTAAATAATTAAATATAAATAAGAGAAATTCATTCCATGCAAAAAAATACAAATTAAAAAAATAAAATAAAAAATATTAAAACATATGAAATTGATATTTAATTGTAATCAATTGGGATAGTGATGTAATAATGTTTTAAATATTTTTTGTTTATTTTTTTTAATTTGCATATTTCGTGTGGAATGAATTTATTTCTCTTATTTATTTATACACATACTTTCTGGTAAAACGATAATGTTTAAACTTTTTTATTTTTGTTAAAAGCATGAATTTAAGATAACGTTATCATTTTTCTTTCTATATATAACTATTTTTTTTAAATTTTATTACACTTACTCCCAAACATTTAGTTTATTTCCAATACAACTGTATGGTCGATATTTGCATTCATTAGAATGTGCTCCCAGTTTGTCAGCCGCAAATTTCCACGAACATCCTCGTTGAGCGAATTCACATGGAACAATTGCATTAGTTAAAGCCTTCACAAGAGGATTTTGAAAAGAATTCAAAATACTTCCGCACTAAAAATGTACATTTTTATTTTTTCGATAAGCTTAATTAAACATAATGTAACAGTATGTAGATAACCTAAATGATTTGTGCATTCATTAAAACTCACTCGACATTTGTTGTCTGATTCTTCTGAGCAATCTATACAATAAATGTGTCGATTGGAGCATTTTAAAAGCTTTGTAAATGGATTAAAGTATTCTTTGCAAGAGTAACATGATAATTTTGATCGGTCTAAATAATCCATTTAAAAATTTAAAAATTTTTTGTTTTTTAACTTGGGGAATTCACCTTATCCTAGTCACCCACAATTCACAATCACAAAACAAAAAATCTGAAATGAAATAATGTCAAATGAGTATTTAAAAATTAAAATAAAAAATGTAATCAAATTTCCATTTTTATTGAATTCAATTTTTATACAAACATTGTTGATAACTTTTTTTTTTCTTATACCTAATTATTTATTTTTTAAAAACGTATATAATGTAATTGTGAGTTGAGTGAGAAAGAAGTTAATATTCAAATAGAAAATTAATTGATAAATGAATGTGATTTTCTTTGTTACATGAACAAACGTTGCCAACTCACTTTGGCAAAGTGTCTAAAATTTCTAAAGTTTGAGGTATATTCAACGCGACGGACATGAAGTAAACGACGCAAAAGCTTTTAAAACATTTTAAAAGTATGAAAGAACGTGAGCAGAACAAATAATAATTTTTTAAATTACATACATACAATTGTTATGGCTTGATCATAGCTAATTTAACTATTTGAATGAAAGGTAGCATAAAAACATTTTCTGATGGTGCTGCAATTTCACAGTTTTATATTTTTTGCATTTTAGATAAAATTATTTGCATATAGGTTTCCAGCTCCAAAGATTACTTTACAGTGGTAGCTGTGATCAAGCCATTAAAAAAATTATACGAATTTTTTTTTTTTTATAATTAAACTTATTCACAATTGCCAAACAAAAAAAAACAAAAACAAACAGTGTGACCAGTGTGTGTGAATGTGAACAAATGTAGAATTTTTATTAAAAAGCAAAATAAACTATAGTGCTTCACCCTTAAAAAAATTTTAAAATTTCAAATTCTGAATTTCAAATTCCTAATGTATTTTGTTAGTGTAATTTAATGTCAAAAAAAAGTTTTCGGGTGAACACTTTTTTTCACTTTTTTTCATAAATTTCAAATATTAATGACAAAGCTGCCAGAGTAGGATTTTCTTTCCCTAAATTTAGAGAATTTTATTATATCGGGGAAAAATTATGAACAAAAAATTATTGTGCAAAAAAAATCTCAGGAAATTTGCGGAATTTTTTTCATCTGGCATGTCTTTTTTTTTTGATTTGACAATTAGAATGACAGAACTTGAATTTCAAAATTTATTTTGTTGTTGTTAATTTCAAATACACGCTCTGAGGCGTGTATTTGAAATTCACAACAAAAAAAAATTTGAAATTTTACACTAACAAAATACATTAGGAATTTGAAATTCAGAATTTGAAATTTTTAAATTTTTTTAAGGGTGAAGCACTTATGTAACTTAGAAGTGCTTCACCCTTAAAAAAAATTAAAAATTTCAAATTCTGAATTTCAAATTCCTAATGTATTTTGTTAGTGTAAAATTTCAAATTGTCTTTGGAAAGATTCCCTAGATCTGAAAGATTCCCTAGAATTCCCTAGATTTAAAAGATTTCTAAAAAAAATTTTTTTTTAATCAAAAACACTTTATTTGAGATCATTTGGTTACAAAAAAATAAAATAAAAAATTATTAAAACAAAAATAATAAAATAAATTAAAAAATTTTACAAAACTTACATATCAATAGACAACTCCATCTTATTAATTTTTATTTTTTTCAGAATTAGAAAAAAAAATATTTTTTTTTTCTTATTATTATATTTTTAATTATTTTTATTTGACGATCAACCAAATCCAAATGACGAAGAAATCTCACAAATTGACAGACACCAGTCAGTCACACTATAAATTTTCAAAAACAAAATCAATCAATCATCAATTTTTAAAATAAAACGGAACAGGAAAAGGAAAAGCATTTAGCAGATACAGAACAGAATAGACGAATAGAAGAATGAAATACAAACAACAGAACAAAGGAAAAACAAAACAAATTGTCAAAATTTATTATCAACCTTGCCAGACACTGTATAAAAACTGAAAATAACGTTCCCAATATTCAGTAAATTAAACTAATATTTTTCAAGAAATACTTGACACTTTTGATTGCAAACAAAGTTTTAAATTATTAAAAAGAATTCAAACAATATTGGACTGAAAATAAATCCCTAGATTTTGCCATTTTTCCCTAGATTGTTAGTAAAATTCCCTAGAATTCTTTAGATTCCCTAAAATTCCTAAAGTGACCAAAAATCCCTAGATCTAGGGAAAAATTCCCTAAGTTGGCATCATTGGCGTGTATTTGAAATTGACAACAACAAAATAAACTTTGAAATTCAATTTCTGTCATTCTAATTGTCAAATCAAAAAAAAAAGACATGCCAGATGAAAAAAATTCCGCAAATTTCCTGAGATTTTTTTTGCACAAAAATTTTTTGTTCATAATTTTTCCCCGATATAATATAATCCTCTAAATTTAGGGAAAGAAAATCCTACTCTGGCAGCTTTGTTATTAATATTTGAAATTTATGAAAAAAAGTGAAAAAAAGTGTTCACCCGAAAACTTTTTTTTGACATTAAATTACACTAACAAAATACATTAAGAATTTGAAATTCAGAATTTGAAATTTTTAAATTTTTTTAAGGGTGAAGCAATACCAAAATAAATTAAAAGCCCCCTATTAAAAAAAAAAACAATACATAGACAGCATCTCGTAGGCATAAAAATCATAACAAATGTATGAAACCCTATGAGATTTCCTATACAAAACTTAAAGATTAATCAGTAAAATGGGATTAAAAACAAAAAAAATATAATTTAATTATTGAATGCAATTTATTATATGATTTATATTAATTTTTAAGAAAAAAAACCATATTTGTTTAAAATAAAAAATTTAAAAAAATCGAGCAAATTGAATCCATTAAATTTTTTTCTTGCTGGTAAAGTAAATTAAACTTCTTTTGTCTTTAATATTAAACTAATTTAAAAAAATTCAAATATGTTTTAAAATTTAATTAAAATTTACATAAACTAAAAAAAACTATCTAGCTATCGTACCTAGCTCTTATTAGATGTTTCGGACAAAGTTCAGCTAACGTGTACAATCCCGATTTTGCTGAAACTTGTTGGGGGAGTAGCGGTGGTACCCAAACCCACAAATCCAATACGTTTTTTACCGATAAGTTCTTATTTCAGAGATATGACCCCCCAAAGAGTTCTTATCAGATCAGGTACCTTGAAAGCGAATCAGGAAACAAAAAAAATTAAGGGGATTGGAGGAGGCGGCTGCCGTCTTCCATTCCAAAAGACAACTTTTTATTTAAAAAAACTCATATTACGAAAAAAAAAAAAAAAAGGCTTTGGTTACTACAAAGCAAGTACCTAGGTATACCTACCTAACATATGAAAACTATGGGGATGCATATCCTTGAAACGAGAGTTTACCGGTAGAAACCTTCTGGGATGTAAGGATTTGAGGATCACCAAGTTTCGGACAAATCGAACTTGTGCATTTACGTGGCTGTTTTTCTACCTGGGGACCCACCTACTTATGTAGGTATCTTCCTACCTTCTATCTGTACAAAAAAAAAAAATTTTTTTTATATTTTGTATTTGAAATTATATTTTTTATTTATTTATTGAAAATAATTTTATATTTTACTTCACTTTATGAATATATTTTTATTAAAAATTTCGATTGAAAATTATTTTCATTAAAAAAAACACTCCACTTAAAAAAGATGTTTTGATTATAGCACAATAATTTTTTTATTTCAAAATTTCAATCATTTTTTTAAAATCATTTTTAATTTATTTATGAAAATAGGTAAATTAAAATCAAATATTTTCATTCCATTTTTGTAAAAAACAAAAAACAACAAGTAAAAATCCACCTGTAATCTGTAGTTAAGAAAAAAATTGTCCTAGGAAGGATTTTTATTTTATTTTGGACATTTAAAATTAATTTTTTTTAATAAACTAATAAAAAACTTATTTTTTATTAACTTATCTTCATTATTATTAAATTTAAATTTATTTTTAATGTTTAAAACATAACTAAAAATAACAAAAAAAATTACTGCCGACCAACAAAGCGAACAAAAATTTGAAAACTAGTGGAAATTTTTTATTTATTATCCCTACGAAAAGTTTTGTTTACTTTTCAACTACACGGCTGATTATCTTAGTGTTGGTGATGGGTGAAGCACTTATGTAACTTAGAATCTATTAGGTTCTATTTCATTTTAAAAAATTATCTTGAACTTTGAACTAACGGGGGATTTACACAGGCTGTTTTCAAAGATTAAAATGAAGATTTTTTTTGATTAAAAAAAAGCTTCATTTTAATCTTCGAAAACAGCCTGTGTAAATGGAGTGTAAGACCGAATAATTATGAATATATTATGAATACGAATAATTATGAATAATTATGAATATATCATAAAATATATCAAATTTAAAAGAAAACTTTCGAAATTAAAATTAATTAATTTTTAAAAATGAAAAACCTATCTATAATCGATGAACAAAAAATAGTTTTAAAGGGCCTATATGCAAGGAAATCTGACCCGTTACAACCAAACCTAACTTAACTTAATTTCTTTCTAGTATAGGTATTTAATTAGCCAATTTATGAAAATAGAAATTTTTAATTAGGTACATTGTATAATATAATATAATTTTTATTTTAGAACAACTTTAGAGAGAGCTGTTATTCAGAAAATTCCAATCAAAAAGATGAAAACTCTCTTCAAAAAATACTTAGAGTTTGAAGAGAAATTCGGCAATGAGAATAGCATTCGGGAAGTGAAACAAATGGCCGAAAATTATGTGAAAAAAGAAGTTGAATTATAATCTTCTTATATTAAGGATTATTATTAATAACTTTATACGTAATAATAGATATTATGTATAATAATAAATATTATGTACAATAATAGATGTTATGTATAAATATGAGAAGAAATAAAATAAATTTATTCAGGATTTCATAATGTACTGATTTTAACTAAATTTAAAATAATTTAGGTATTCAAATTCTTTATTTTTTTGAAGGGTAAAAAAAATTGTTAATTATTGTAATATAGTAGCAATATTAATTTTGGTTAGTAAGTATGCTGTTTGGTTAGTAAGTATGTGGTATGGTAAGTACTTTAATTTTCATAAAAAATAACAAATTTTCTTTCAATGATAAAAATATTTTATAAAAATTAAAATAACAGCATTTATATTCATATTATTAGAAATAACGTTCATTCTCTGTTCACCAAAGCTGACATTTTTTTTTTGGATTCATTTTCGAGTTTAAGATGCATTTGAAATCATCGGAAAATTCTTTCATATTACTCAAAGGCCCCAACACTCTGAAATTTGGTGGTGGATGGGATCCTGTTGTTATCATATTTTTTTTATATTCTGAAAAATACATTTATAAAGTTCTCTATAATAATGCTTAGATAACCTGCCATTTACACAGGATGTTTTCGAAGATTCAAATTAAGATTTTTTGAATGTATTTTCGTAAAAATCTTCGTAAACATCCTGTGTAAATGGCAAGTAAGTAATTTATTAAAAATCACCTGATCGATCATTTGAACACCAATTTTGTGCTGCACTGATCCAAAACATTTGATTGGAAGTATAATTTTGTAAGCCTGGTAATTTTGGTTCTACTTTATTTTCTCTAACCCAGTTTGTGTAAGCGATATAAGCTTCCTTAACACCACCGTTATCGGCAATATTTTCACCTTGAGTATTCACTCCATTAAGCTTATGTTTAAGATATGGAAAAAAAATTAGGGAATTGTACAAAAAAAATGACCAATAAAAAATTTCTATTCTAATTCAAAATTAAAAAATTTCTAAATACCGTACTGAGACTTTTTCTTTCTATAAAAACGAAAAATTGAGATATAATTTAGCCAGGAAAATGTTTATCCGGTTTTTCAAAGAAAATTATTATTGTCATCGCATTGTAATGCAATGCTTTCACAACTAATAAGGTAACTATAAAAAATATTTCTTATTGTCATCCGAATTTTATACAACAAACGTATATACGATAAATAACGATTAATGTAGTTCAATGTAATACCTTCAATCCTGTTGATGTGTCAAAATAATTTTCATATTGTTCAATAATACATTTCGCTTTTTCTGTGAATTTTTTTTTTGTTCCATCAGCCCACCAATCAACTAAGTTACCGTCAACATCAAATTGTCGACCTTGATCATCAAAACCATGAGTAATTTCATGTCCAATTACGTAACCAATTGCTCCATAATTTAAATAATTTGGTCGAGTAGCAGAAAAAAATCCACCTTGTAATATCCCAGCAGGAAAACGTATACTATTCAAAATTGGATTATAAAAAGCATTGACCACAGCAGATTCAGATTGGCTTTCCCAGTCAGTTTTATTTACTATTTTTCGCAATTTATTAAAAGCATAATTTGTTTTGAATTTTATAACATTCAACAAGGATTCAAAATAATATTTACTATCCAATTCTAAACTTTCATAATATCTAATAATTTTTTTATCGTCCATCAATTCATCTGGATAGCCAATGTGAGCTTTCATTTTATCCAATTTCAATATTGCAGACTTTCTAGTAGTGTCATCCATCCAATCGACTTCCGTTAACATTTTTTTAAAAACTTTTCTTATTTCATCCACCATTAGCAAAGCTGTAGTTTTAGAATCTTCCTTAAAATAATTTCGAACATATAAGGCGCCTACTGCTATATTTAAGCTAGAATAAGGCAACAAAGATATTGATCATGATCACATTGGCTCAGACCTGATTTCTAAATATAATATAACAAGAAGGCTTAAAAATAATTTGTCATAATGAATTAACTACACTAGAACATCAAAATGTTTGTGTTCTAACATTTTTTTACCTAGGCTTTGTAATAGCAAACAAACTTACTTTTCTTTGGTTTCCCGAACACATTCTTTCCATCTGGGTTCTCTTTCTTTTCTACCTGTTATTTCAGACATAAAAGCCAATTCTCTGTTACGAAGTTTTTCAGTTGAATACGGAACTGCAAAATGATGCACTCGCCATAATAAATAGTTGGCAATAGTTCGCTTTGATGTTCGGTTTAATAAATTTCCTAGTGCTTTAAAAAATTCTGGAACAGATTCATTTATTATTTCGTTCCCATCGATTTGTATCATTAGAAAGCTATTAAAATACTTCAACCAATTCAAGTATGAGTATTTGGCTTGAATTTCATTAACTGAAATAGCATTATAAAGAATTGATGAATTTCTCCTGGTTTCCGTCGACAAAGAAATCTGGAAATTTTCTTTCATTTTAATGATTCAATTTATTATAATAATTAAAATTCAAGCAAGTACGATATACCTTAGCTAAATTAACTTCAAATTCTAGAGATTCCTTTAATTCCTGTTGTGCTCTTTCAGGATTTGCACCAAACAAAACAGCTATGTCAACCATATAATTAAAATATGATTTAAATATTTTATCTTGGTTATTAATTAAATAAGCCCGTTCAAGACCAATTTGAGATTGGTCTATCTAAAACAAAAAAAGCAAATATAAATAGAATATAATAATAACATTCATTTTATAAGTAAAATAAAATATAATAGGATTTCCTTTCAATTTCATTGTTTGGTATGTTAAGCTTGATATTACGCCCGTTTTCCATCAAAAATGGAAGAACTAACCACTTTTGTTTTGTAACTTTCCGGCCGTGAATCTGTTTCATATTTCTTGCGAGATGGGTTCATAATATATTTCGTTTTCGAATACCACTTTCGAATAAATCAAGTATGTATTGCATTCCATTGTTATAAATTTTTTTATTTGATTATCTGTCACTTATACTGAATGTCAAGAATAATAGAATATGACTATATATATATTATCCTTGCTGAATGTTTCCGAAGATTAAAATGAATTTTTAATCATATTTAATTATAATTAATTCAATTTTTTGTTAGTTCATTTGTTATAGAATTAGAAGATAGTTCTTTTAGACTTAATTTTCTTTTTATTTTTTTTTAATAAGGAGAAAAATAGCGAATAATATCCGTACAATATTTTCATGAATATTTTACAGATTTTTTTTGGAAAGTTTAAATATTTACAGCATACAAATTTTGCTCTTTAGAATTCTTTTGATCTTGGCTCACGGAGTACAATTTTATAATACTTCAGTTTTTTTTCACTGATCCACCAAAATATTATATGGATTTTATTTAATTTTCTTACAAAATTATTATGAAAAGCATTACATATTTTCTATTTTTTTTTTTTTAATTCTTCGAAATTATTTTTTTTTGCAAACTGATTAACCTTAGTGAGACTTTGAAATTTTTAAATTTGTTCGTTTTTTTGAAAATTCCCTAAACAATTACTTACATCAATCATTCGTTTTGATGTGTTTTTTACATCTGTAACAACAGAAAAATCTATAATGAAATCAACACTTATACCAAAGTTTCTTAATTTAATAACAGCATCATCCCAATTCCAATCATCTTCATTCCAAGAATCTCCTTTAACGACAGGCCAGCCACCAAGCTCGTCGGTTACTTTTCGAATTGGGTTTAGTCCAAGCTTTTCTATAGCAGCTAAAAAAAGTAATGTTTATATTTTAAATTTAGGATTAACATATTATGTACATTGTACATAAATGAAAATTACTAAAAAATTTACTACTTTTTAATTAGATTTAGATAGATTAAAGAATTATGTATTTGAAAAATAATGTATGTTCTTTGAAACAAAAAAAAACTCTGAAATGTATATTTATTTATTTTATAGTATAGAGTAGATATTTATAAAGATTTGTACATATGTTTTTTGATAATTTTTAAATAATTTAATTAAACTATGTGTGATTCTTAATGAAAAATGACAAAGAAGATTACTTTTTGGTAAATTTTTTAATCTAATTACTTGTGTTGATGCAGGCTTTGAACATAGATTTAGCCAATTTAAATGGTTTAATATCTCCCTCATTTATTGGTTCACTTATTAATTTCCGTACTTGTTCTTGCAATATGTCATCTAATTGTGTAAAAACATTCACTGATGTCTTGTCATCTGGGATGATTGTTGATTTTATGAAATTTCCGCATGCAAATTTGTAAAAATCATCACAAGGTTTGACTGTTTGATCGAGAAAATTTAAAATTTTTGATGCTGCGTGAATACAACCTGGCGTATGACAAATTTCATTATTTTTATATAGTCCTAAATATTTATCATCTACAGCTAATGGTTGCTTATAAGAAGATAATCTATCACCAGTAATAAAAATCACAATGAATACTACGGCCGCAATAAATACTAAACCTGCTATGAACTTCTCTACTTTTGTGGTTCGCTTACAAATATTCTTTTTGGGCCTTAAAAAAAAAGGAAATTATTTTCTTTGACTTCAGGTTGGAAATTAATTTCAAATAAGAAATAAATTTAATATATAAAATATGATGAATATAAAATAATATATAAAATATGATGATTTATTTGAAACATGCATTGAAAAAGAATAAATATGGTAGGTACATGTATCTTAAAGGAGGAGTTTGTAAGAAATTAAATCTTAATCGAAATTAAGTTCAAAATAAAATAAGATTATTAATTATAAAACATGTATCTACTTAATAAAAAATATTTTATTATAAAAGATAGCATCTTAAATAAAGCAATATGTCTTTAAAACGATCTTTGATAATAGTCAACTGGAAGAACTGGAAGAACTGTAATTACTTACGTGGCACTGTAGAGGAGTAGTTAGAATTATAGGGAACTTAGGTAGTGTAAAAAATTCCTCCAAATCAGCGAAATATATATAATTAAAGTTTGGTGGTAATCTGCGTCAACGCAATTCATATTCATTATCATTTATTTCGAGGAAAAAAAACAATTATGCACGTACTTACATCAAAATACATTATGTAGGTACATAATATATGTTGTATTTAAAAAATTTGACCATGAGTTTTTTAATGAAAATTTTAATTAAATAGGGTTCAAACTATCAAATTCACCTATGAATAAACTAGGTTTTTTTTATCTAATAATGAAAAAACGGGAACATTATTGCATAAAAATAGGTATCTCCTAATTTGCATTTTATTTAAATTTTTTTTAATTTTGTTTAATGCGCATCTGAAACAATAATGGGACCAAAAAGGTTAACTAAATGGGCGTAAATATATGATTTTATATAGGAAATTATAGTATAAAATGAATAATTTTAAATAGGATTTCCAACAATATAACAATCCAAATCTGGAGATTCTAAGAAAATATGTAGGTCTAGGTATACAAATCATTTTCACTTCTCAGTGTGATCAAATCGTGAGCTCTGAAAATTTAAGTACATACTCACATTATGTAATGTACATACCTAAAATTATTTTATTTCATTCTATCATAAATGACAAATAAGATTCATTTTTGTTAGAATATTACTTCAGCCGATCAATAAAAATCAAAATTTGCCATTTGAAGTTAATTAAATTTCTTAGCACTTATTTTAAAATTATAAAATAAGCAGAAATTAAAACGAATAATTAAATAATAGATGCATTTAGGTGTTTTTTAAGCTAAAACAATCTAAAAATTTATCTTTTCATAAATATGGTAGACCTTGATAATTGCTGCAATCTTATTTTATCAGTTTTTAATTCACATCCAAACTTATCTGCATATTCAATAAGAATGAGTTATTTTTATATAAATTTTTTATTTTAAGTTTTAAATTATAATATTTAATTTCGAAGTTTTCAATGCAGAACTGGTTATTAATATTAATGTAAGAATTTAGTGTTATTAATGTAATTTTGTCATCATCAAGTTTAAATACAATTATTGCTAGGGATAAAATTGATATTTTTATTTGACTCATTATTTATTTAAGTAATGTACATAGCTTTTTTGTACGCTTCAGTTATGCGTATATAATAACAATGGCATTTCTGATTCTGTATTTGTTTAAGTGACATGGTTAAAGTATTCTGTGTTCAATTCTAGACAGATAACTTTTGAAACAGCGAATTATAATTTAATAAATTTCATATGCTAACTGAATTAAATAAATTATTATATTTTTTTTTTTGCATTATAGAAACCTTAATTCCGACTAAGATTACCATTATCGCTTGTTCAGATGACAAAGAGGGATATTATATTATATAAGAATCCGTTTTAACATCCTTTTTTTAAAACGCTAATAACCACTAATTATTCACACAAAAGCTTACGTAAAACATTACACTTAAGTACATATACACAGATTATGTATAACTTTATGTATTTTCATAATTATTTTCATCACTGCTTTCTTTTATTTTTATCTTTTCCTTGTTCAATTTTTCGATGAATTAAAACTTTAATGTTTACGAATATTTTTGATTATAATTTTTTTCTAGTGAGGCATGTAATTGTTGTATTTTATAGTTAGGCATGTAATTGTTTTATTTTTGGAATTTGATAACACAGATTAATTCAAAGAAAGGATAGGTATTTTCAATTGTGAAAATTACTTGCTTCAAATTTACTCAAATAAATATAAGTAAAACAATCAAATTAACCATTTGAGATTTTCGTTCACTTATACAAAGGTCACCTATGCTGTAGGTTAATAATATTAGACTAAGTTTTTTTTCACTTATATTATATATAATAACATAATGAAAGTTTCAATGAATGTAGTAATAAAGTGTTCATTTTAGGATTTCTATGACATTTTTTAATGACGTATTTAGATACAATTTTGAAATACAAACTTAACTCTTTTATGCCTGAAATTCTAAATTTATTTCTTCCATTTTCTATGCTAGAAAATGTATCTTCAATATTTTCATTCAAAACAGTTTCATTATTTTGCGCATTTGACATTTTTAAAGTTTTATTTTTATTTTTTGGAAAAAAATATTTTTTTTTTTTACATGAGTACAAAGTTAATTTTTTATTTTTGTTTTAAAACTTAAAAACATAATGTATTAATTAAAATAAAGAATATTTAGAATTTATGGTAACATTTATACAGTATCTATATTACACTTCAATATTACGCCGAAAACGCGTTTTATTCGCTTAATGGCAAGAAATAAACTGAAAATATAAACTTTCTTCAAGTAAAAACCTCAATAATTTCTGAATAAGTACCTAAATAATATTCCTAAATAAAAATCATGAAGAGTAAATTGCATTGCTTTTTTATTTGGTTTTGTGTTTTAATTAAAAATAAAAGCAAATTATTTATTTATAAAAATTGAAGCATTTAAAGCTCTCTTGTTTATTTTTTCTTGAATCAAGTTTTTGATATTAATTTTTGAAAAAAAAAAAAAATCATAATTCGAAAAATTATTTAAAAGCCTGTGATCTCCTGTTTTGAGGACTTTGTTGTTTTCTTTTTGTAAAAAGTTTCAAAGAAGGGGAGATGAGTATTTTTAATTCTTTTAAGCTTATTTAATAAAGTTATAATTTATGTTATGAAAAATTTTCAAATCTTTTCCAACTTTTCTCCATGACAAGGAGAAGTTCTAGGATCTTTGATATGTTGCATCAGTGCTGTCAAGAACATTTACTTAAATGGTATTTATCTTAATGTTTATGGTTGGTAATAGCATGTTTTTATTAAAAAAAGGATTAATAAAAGAGATAGTTATAACTCAGATCTATAACTATAAATATTATGGATTCGATATTAAATTCTGTAATTTGAAAAATATTCAAAATTTTAAATTTTAAATTAATTAGAAATAATATTGTTGTTTAAAGATCGGAAATACATATTAGAGGAACTAAATTTTAAAATATAATATAGATCGTTTTAAATTATGCCAAAATAATAAAAATACTTGCAGAGTACATTATTCTGAGATCGTTGAGAATGAATTTTGCAAATTGTGTCTAACATAATCATAAAATAAAAATGAAAAGAAAATATTTACACATCCAAAATAATAGACAGAGCATATTTCGGTGTCAAATTGTTTAACATTAATAAGCTTCAAAATCATAAATCAATTTAAAAAATGTTATCAATTATAATCTAGCAAATCAATTAAATTTCATTATTTAATTATATACATTATTATGTTTGAAATTTTTTATTTAGTTAAAAAAAAAACGAAAATAGTTAGCATTTTTAAAATGCCAAGAAATTTAATATTTATTCGGAATATATATTTCACTTTTTCTTAATGCAAATTTAATTTGGAGATTTTTTTTTATATGAATAATATATGTACATAATATTAAAAATACAAATAACTATTGTTTTTTTTTTAATTTTGATTTATTGATTTATTTTTTGTACTATACGAGCAATACATTACTTTTGTCCAGTTTTATATTTTTTTTCATATAAAGAAACCTTTTTAAGGATTTTTTGTTCTTTACAAAAAAAAAATTTTTTTTAAGTTAAATTTCGTGAAACAAATTCTTTTCCAAAAGTCTACTTTTTCATTTTTTTTTGAGGCATCGCAGATATTTTCGAAAGATGCCATTTGAAAAGCATTAATTTTAGAATCGATTTAAACTTTTATAAAATTTAAAAGTTATGAAAATTTTACATGAAAATAATTTAGACCCTTGGCTGGTTGAGAGCTTGGCTGGTTCAAAGCTTGGCTGGTTCAAAAATTATAAACTTTTTAATGGCGGTGGGAAGGACGGACGGTCATTTAACTTTTGATGGAAAAAGAGGTTAAAAACAGTAATTCAATGTAAGCTAGTTAACTATAGTTTAATTAATTAAATTAATCTACAGCCGGAAGAAAGACAAAGGTAAAAAAATTCATATTCATATTACTTATGGAACTTTGTAACTTCATTGGGAATAAAATTTTATGTAGAGTTAAATAAAAAAAGTTGTCGATTTGAAAGGAACTGGATGTGGAAAATAATTGCCTCTATTTCGAGTTTTTGAATAAATGCCCAATTTACCTTCAGCAATAATTAAAAACGAGAAAAGAATTTTATCAACTTGTTAATTAATATCAAGAGTTCGTTTTCATTTATTCAAGAAGTCTAAGTAAAAAAAAATTTATTATTGAAATCTGACCACTTAGATATATCTGATTATATATATACTATTTATTGATCAAGTGAGAGTAAATAAACGAATAGTGTTGATAAAAGTTTGTACGGATATTTAACGCGAAATTCTTTCTATATTAACCTCATCGACAGTTAAAATCCCTAGCAATTCGTATAATTAATTTGCTTTAAAAAAGGAAATAATGATTATATAAATTTCTTAAGATTCACGCTTGATACACAACCCTTTATTTAAACAACAATTTATTTGAAATCGAGTATAGGTTTTCTTCAAATAGACTAATTTCAAATATTTATTCACTACGTACTAAGCATTGTAGTATGATGTTATTGATTGTATTAGTAGTAAAACAAGTGATGCATGCATAAATATAATGATTAAGGTTAAGGTTAAGGTTAAGGTTAAGGAATTAAGGACAAAATGTAATGACCATTGCTCGATTTTTTTTTCAAAATTTTGAGAATCAACACAGATTGATGATTTTATAATTATAATTATTTACTAAAAAAAAACAATTTTTAATAATTTTATTTCAAAAAAATTTTACAACGACATCTTAGTTACTCAATATTTACAAAAAAACAATCTTAATTTTACCAAACACTATATTTATTTACTGGATTCATTGTAGATCCTGATGCACATTGAAAATCATCAGAAAATTCCTTCATATTACTTAATGATCCTATGATTCTAAATTCTGAAGGAGGATGTTTATCGATTGTGATTAATCTTTTACGATATTCTGTTTAAAAATAAAAGAAAATTTTTGTTATTATAAGATCTTCAATATAATATATTTAATTCGGAACTAAAAAACTAAAATAAGAAAAATACCTGGTCGTTCTTTTGAACACCATATTTGACCTGTGCTGATCCAGAATAATTGGGTTGATGTATAATTTTGTAAACCTGGTAGTTTTGGTTCAGCTCCATTTTCTTTGACCCAATTGCTGTAAGCAATGTATGATTCTTTGGCTCCACCATTATCAGCGATATTTTCTCCTTGTGTCAATACACCATTAATCTGAAATGACAACCGTTTTTTTTTATTGTTTTATATTGTTATAATGTTACACAGTCAAAAAAGTTTTGAATTTCAATTTAATAATTTTCATTAGATTGTTGAAAAAAATATATCTTGGTTATACGATTTATGTTAATCTTACAGTTAAATATTTTTATAAAATAAACTTTTTGCAGTTAAACGACTATATTTTTGCCATCTCAAAATATTTATAGTTTTATGATTTATCGATTTGAAGAACAATAGAAATATCTCTAAAAAATTAAAAGTTAAGGTAGTAGTAAAAAAATAAGTAATTAAAAAAATAAAAAAGAATATATGTATAGTAAGAATAATTCAAATTAAATTAATAGTCATCATATATTTCTTTACATACTTTTAAGCCAGACGCTTTATCAGTAAAATTTGAATACTGTTCAATTATTCTTGTTGCCTTTTGTAAATATGCTGTTTTAGTCTTATTTGCCCACCAATCTCTTAAATTACCATCCCAATCGAATTGCCTTCCAGTATCATCAAATCCATGAGTGATTTCATGACCAATAACAAATCCAATAGCACCAAAATTCATGTAATTGGGATGTTTGTTAGAGAAAAATTTACCTTGTAAAATACCAGCTGGAAAACGTATACTATTTTCCAAACTATTGTAGTATGCATTAACTATAGCTGTTGATGCATGATGTTCCCAATCGGTTTTATTAACTGGCTTTCTGAGTTTATTATAACTTCTATCCATATAAAATTTATTTGTATTTAAAATCGATTTAAAATAAGAATTATCATCAATTTCCAAATTTTTGTAATATTCAATTATCTTGCTATCATCCAATATTTCATCTGGGTAACCTATATGAGCGACAATTTTATCAAGCTTTACTAGTGCTGCGTTTTTACTGACGTCATCCATCCAATCCAATTTTATTAAAATATTTTTAAAAACTTTTTTGATTTCACTAACTAGCTCTAGGGCTGCTGCTTTTGCGTCCTTTTTAAAATGTTTTCGCACATAAAGAGATCCAATTGCTACCGGAAAACTGAAAAGTAGAAGCTTATTTTAATGCACTATAAGAAAACTATTCAGAAACGGACCATTATACAAATTAGCATTTATAAATTTAAATATTTAATATATTTTCTTATACAGAAAACTTACTCAGATTTAACTTCATCAACACATTCTCTCCATCGGGGTTCTCTTTGCATTTTACCATTAACTTTGGTTGCATATTTTAATTGTCTATTTCTTAATTCTTCATTTATGTATGATACTGAAAATTTATGAACTCTCCAAAACCAATAATTCGCAATAACCCTTTTAGGAGTTTTGTTTAAAAGGAACTCAAGTTTGTTAAAATAGTCAGGTATTACTACGTTTACATTTTGCCCTAAATCAACTTTTACTGGTAATAACATATTAATATAGTTCAACCAATCCACATATTGGTATTTTACTTGAAGATCAGCAATTTTTGCTGGATTATTCAGAGCAGAAAAATTTTTTCTTTGTTCCGTTGACCACGCAATCTGAAAGTAATATATAAATTAATTAATATATTAAAAGAAATTAAGGCTTCTTATTTGAGTTCAGTTTGAATTTTCTTTTTGTATTTTCATACAAAAATTATTGTTATTCCACAATCGAGTTTGATTTTGATCGAAAGCGTAAAACTTGAATAAAAAAGAAGTTAATTATTTATAAAATTACCTTAGCTAATTCAATTTCAAAATCTAAAGATTCTTTTAAGTCTTTTCGTGCTATATCATAATTCGCTCCAAAAGTTACAGCAACGTCCACCATGAAATCATAATATGCTTGAACAATATCATTTTCGAGACCTTTTATTAGATATTCTCTCTCCACACCAAAATCCGGTTGGTCTAACTGAAAAGTTTGATATAAAAAATTATTTACCTGTATTTGTATGAATTTGTGGTTACGCAGAAAATTTCAAGAAATTTAATCATACTTGAAAATCGTAGAAAATTTTTGGTTTAGCTTAGAAAATATAAGGATTAAGAACTGAAATGATCAAACATTTCTTTGCTTTTAGTTAATAAATTTTAAATTGTCCAAAATTTTAATTAAAATAATGAAATATGTGTGTACACTGTTTGTATAATTAATTTTTCAATACCTACTGCTACTAGAATTAGAACTAGAACTACATACTAAATTAATAAAAACCTCATATCAAATGAAGATAAATAAGCCTAGAATTGTTAAATCATTTGATATAAAATGCTAATCAGTGAATAATTTATACCTCAAGCAATCTAAGACTACTATTTTGTAAATCATATGAAACTCCAAAATCAAATAAGTAGTCATAATTGAAACCAATTTTTCTTGATTTGAATGTTATGCTTTCCCATGACCATTCGTCTTCTTTCCAAACTTCTTGACTTACAACTGGCCACTCGCCAAAAATGGATATTGTTTCTTTAAACTGCTTCAATGCATTCATTTCATGTGCAGCTAAAAAAAATTTAATCAACAATTAAAATATGTATGCAATGGTATTTCTGTACTACAAAAAATTTGCACACGAGAAAATTTGCCATTTCGATTTTAATTTTATATTCTTTTTTAAAATATTTAAACTAAAAATAATAATCTTACTAGTATTCATGCATAATTTATATAAACTATTCGCCATTCTCAAAGGTCTTATGTAATTTTCATCAGGTTCAGTTGAAACTATTTTCTTAATCTGTTCCTCCAACTTTTTCTCCAAATCTGAGAAAACATCTGCGCTTACTTCATCTTCTGGTATTAAGCGCCTTTCAATGTAGTTTCCACAGGCAAATTGATAGAAATTGTTGCACGGATCTTCTGTTAAATCTAGATCTTCCAAAATGCTAGACGCTAGTGAAACGCACTCTGGTGTATAACAAACATTATTATTTTCATTAGATTTTTCATATTTTTTTTTGCTGCATTAAGTGGAGGTTCATATGAAGATACACCTAAAGTAAGCAACATAAAAAATTAAAAGAGTTTTAATTTGTATGTATGTATGTATATGTTAAATAACTCAAAAATTACTTACTATCTCCGAATATATAAAGTAAAATGAAAACTATTGCTACCACTATCATAAAAAATGGCTATTAATTTTTCTATTCTAGTTGTGCGTTCGCAAATGTTTTGTGATTTCCTGTTAATAAAAACTTATATTAAAGAAAGCTAAATGTGCTCAACAATTAGGTATTAAGTATTTACTTAAAGTTTAAACTATCTATAAATGGCAAATTGCTCTAAATTTAAATATTTAGTTTTTATTAATAACAAAAAAACCAATAAAATATATAAAATATAATATTAATATATAATAATAATATATAATATAATATACGAGCCCTGCATCATAAGACCATCGTACGGGTTTTTTTTTTTTTTGAGTTTGTTCTACTTTTTTCCAGTTTTCTCCAGTTTTGTATTTTTTTCGTTTAAACCAACCTTTTTTAGGAGTTTTTGGTCTTTATAAAAAAAAAATTTTTTTAAGTTAAATTTTGAGAAAAAAATTATTTTCCAAAAGTCTACTTTTTCAACTTTTTTTATGGGCATCGCAGAAATTTTCGAAAGATGCATTTTGAAGGGCATTTGGGAGTAGTTAATTTTAGCTTTTTAGGTTTTGGCGATAAAATAAAGGAGAGAGCCAAAAAACGCCTTTGAAATTCCAAAAAAACAGGCCAAAATTGCTATTTTTCGCGTTTTTGACCTGTTTTTTGGATTTTCAAAGGCGTTTTTTGGCTCTCTCCTTTATTTTATCGACAAAACCCAAAAAGCTAAAATTAACTACTCCCAAATGCCCTTCAAAATGCATCTTTCGAAAATTTCTGCGATG